>CM055278.1:57912209-58096090 GCA_029237695.1 Conchocele bisecta | reverse complement strand
ACCAAATTGACAACATTCGAGATCTGACACGGGCTTTACAACAAGAATGGAGGAATCTGCCTAACCCACTAATTATGTGTTATGTCACGTCCATGCGCCGTAGAATTATGGCGTGTATTTATGCAAATGGTGGCCACACACGATATTAATTATACAGAATACAGTGGAAGTTTTTTTAGAGACAAATCATCAAGCCCTAAACATTTCAAAAAAAATAAAATCAGATTTTTGATTTTAACCCCTCCCGAATTCGCCGTGATGTCACTCGAAATCTTTTCATCGCAACAAAATTTGGTCAACTGATATGGATTTAAGTGAGGCATAAAAAAAAAGAAGGTTTGTTTCCTGTTACGGGCCTTTTTTTTATGTATCATTGTAGTTTAGTCGGACCGGGTCGGGTGAATCAATTTTTGACACCGCTGTTAATATACCTACTGCCCTGTGGAAGAGAAAACAATGTAGTGGGTTGGTGGGGGTGTGATCACCACAAACTTTAGGGAGGGTGACGAACAAAAGAAATGTAGGGGATGGACTGTGTCACATGAATATCTCTTCCACAGGGGAGTATGTATGTTTACTGGAATAGTCCAATATTGAAGCATTAATATTTGACAGGAAAAATATTCAAAAGTCATAGTGTATCTAGAATCAATTGTTAGACACATTGAAGTAAAACAATTACACAACTGTGACAGCTATTTTTTTTAATTTCATGGGAAATAACTTATTTTTCCCTTCAAAAATTTCATGCCGCGAAAACACATGACACACAATTCTAACGCTGTAAATCGCCAATACTTACAGAGCAAGTGGCCTTAAATGGCGTAGATTTGGTGTGGACCATGTTGTAAATGCCATTTATCGACGAGCCATGGTCTACCACCCGAATCTCGTTGACCTTGCACAAAAAAACATCGCAGAGCAATCAAACTGTTGCTCTCGCCGGCAATGTTGGATACGGGACAGGTAAAAAACGCGGTCACGACAACATTTTCTGGGACCGATGTAAAATTGCCAATAAAAAAATTACAGTCGGGGGTAAAACTAGACGGTCGGTCGGGTAACCGGAAACAAACCTTTTTTTGTTACGCCTGATTAAACAGGTTTTAGTACCACCATCCTTATAGATTTCCAGCAATCTTTCCCTGAATATGGTGGGACGTTTCTACTGTTGCTCAGTATATGTGGCCTTGACAATGGGCTTAGCGGGGGCAGGACGATTGTGGAATTTTACCAAAATTGCAAATTTTACTTATCTTGCTCCGTATGCTTTGAGAGAGAAAATTTCAATTTATGCATGAGTTAATTATTGTTTTATTTAATGAATTAAAATATTGTCTAACTAAAACCAAGAAAAATGTGAAAATGCAACGAATGCAGTATAATAATTATGCATAACATTAATCGTTAAATATATACAGTCGTTAGTTACATTTGAGTAATAATTAATTTGAGCAAAAATAAATAATTACTTCCTCAAAGTATACATAGCTATAGTCTGTTTCACGAAAGCTGCCCAAATTTTACGCCCATATAAACAATTCGAAAACAATATTGTTTTCGATAATATTAAATTAAAGGAAAATTTAAGAATGAGCCTTCTTTTTATTTCGTGAAATTTGGTCAAATATTGGTTTTATTACGAAAAATTGATTTCTCTATGGGAATTTAATATGGGGGAAAAAGGTAGAGGAGTTGTGGGAGGAGTCAAAAAACGAAAAAAATTGGAAATTAACTCCGAAACCTAGCTAGATAGCTTGGAAATGATCTAACTAAGAAACCAAAAGTTAAATTTTAAAAATCGGTCCAGTATTTCTGAAATTCTAAAAAATTTCCCCATGTTAAATCCCCATAGACATCTTCACGGAGTGAAGATGTCTATGGGGATTTAACATGGGGAAATTTTATTTTCGCAATAAAATCAATATTTGACCAAATTTCACGAAATAAAAAGAAGGCTCATTCTTAAATTTTCCTTTAATTTAATACTATCGAAAAAAATATTGTTTTTGAATTGTTTATATGGCCGTAAAATTTGGGCAGCCCTCGTGAAACAGACTATAGATAAGTAGACTTAGCAATTTTGGTGCCACGAAACCGGCTACTGAATACTAGTATGTACGGGTTGTGCGACCAGTGTAGATCCAGATCAGACTTTGCATTGGCAGTCTGATCAGGTTCTGCACTGTTCGCCATTACATAAATAAACACCCGTCCTCATTCTAACGAGCAATATATATAATTATTAGGCTACACGAGTGTGCTATTTGATCAGGAGCTACACTGGTCTCAAATCCAATGAGCCTCATTTCTCCAGCCACAGATATATACGATTTATAGTGCGCGAATGTGAAACCTTGTTCTGCAAATCCATACAGTTGTATAGGGTAGCACTTTAGAGAAACCTATTGCCTAAAAATCGGTCATACCTGCAGCTAGTTACCAGGAAACACACTTTGTGGACCATACTACGTTTTAGCTGCCGTAACATAAAATGGTTTGTTTGCATTCCAGACACTAGATGAATTAATTTAAATAAACGTAACTTAGTAACCTTCGAGTTCACAAAACTAGCGTTCGCAACGCTATTTTACTTCTGTGTTTAAAAATATAACAATTTTTCCCGATCCCCAGTTTCATTTCAGACGACTACTAGGTACATGTTTTAATAAGCCCCATTCCTCCAGTCTCAGTCACGTTTATATGAAACAGGCAGGCAATTGATTTCCCATAGGCCCACATTCACACAAACATGACAATCTCAAACTACCTGCGGCAAAGTCAATTTTGTTACTTCCATTCTTGGAATCAGTGACCTAAGCCGATTCTAGATTCCATGCCACTGAACACGGGGTCATGCGGGTGATTTATATGAGTTATTCCACATTTTTGACGGAACCGTCTACTTTCTCTTTCGAAATCTCTATCTCACCCCGACATCAAGTCGCACACAGAAAATTTAACCTGCATGTGTAGAGCATGCAAATAATATAATAAAATGTTTGGCACAGACATACCTTTCCTGCAGCATCTATTTTATTTATCTCTCTGTCATAATAATAACAATCAATGCCGTTGTCCTGAGAATTTACTCCTTGTTGCTAAGCTGTACCAGGACTGGTTTACCGTCTATATTATTCATGAGTTTGACTGTGTCCTTTACCGTGTAATGTATTCATAAGTTGACTGTGTCCAAAGCTTCCCTTTCTACGTTCAAACGTGATTACTATTACATGCACTTCCGTGTTGTTCTTTTTGTATGTGCCTCATTAGCACGTTATTTCGTGAGAACGAATTAATAAAAAAATCCATGTCCCCTGCGGGGCTCCGTAGGGTGAAACATGTACTAACGGTATTATTTGCTGTGCTTATGGGTGTTACGACCAGTGTAGATCCAGATCAGCCTGTGCATCCGCACAGTCTGATCAGGATCTGCACTATTCGTCGTTCGATCAATTAAGCACTCGTCATGCTTTTAATATCATTATCAGGCTTCATAGTGTGATATTTGATCAGGATATATACTGGTCACAAAACCCATACGCCCCAATTCTCCAGTGACAGCCACATATAGCGGTGGCCCAATCTGAATGGGCTGTTTCCTCAGTGGCGTTTTGAGAACTAAAGACAGAAACATAAGGACGTAATAATAACGAGGATATGAAGTGTCCGGTTTTGAGAGGTTTTATTGTATATGTGACGCGCCAAGCGAAAACTTCCATTATCAGAAAACGTGACGTAACGAGCTATGACGTTACAAAGATGGAGTAATTTCCGCGCTGTTTTCACAAAGTAAACGTCACATTTAGCGTCATTGTCGTGTCAAACCTGAATCTCTAATGGAATTTCAAAATGCTGTTAGTCAAACAGATATCACAACGTTGTGTAATGATATTGACTTGTTAGCTACTTACACAGATATTGACATTAACGAGAAAGTTAACGACGTTACTAGCAGAGCATCTCGTGTTCTCATGGGTGCTGCAGAGAAATGTAATTTTATTACTGCTGATCAGTCTACTTTATCAGGTTGCAGTGATAAAAATGCTCATAGAACTAAAAAGCCTTGGTTTAATCAAGCATGTAAAGTTAGTAGAGCTAGCTATATTAAATCTAAACGCAGGTATAGGACTTTAAATTCACAGTCGAATTACGATCAAGTAAAACAAAACAGTAAACTGTACAAAAGGGAAATAAATAAACAATTTAGGTTGTATCATGATTCAATTGCAAATAAGTTGAGAAAGTTGAAAGACTCTGATTCTAAGTCATACTGGGCTATGCTCAATAAATATTCAGCTGAAGGCAAACATGTAGTTAGCAAAATTTCCGCGACATATTTTATGAACATTTCAGTAAACTTAATAATGCAGATGAGTTAGACATACTTTTGAGCCAATTGATTTTGCCAATTTACCAGAGTATAACATGGATCTGAATGAACCTATTTCCCCAGAAGAAATTCTTAAGGTAATTTCCAGTTAAAAAGTGGAAAAAGCATGTTCTATTGAAGATAACATTCTAAATGAGTATATCAAATATTCAAAAGACACTATGCTACCAGTGTACTGCAAACTTTTTAATCTTATCTTAGACAAAGGTACGGTTCCTGATATTTGTGTAATGGAGTAATCTTACCTTTGTACAAGAATAAGGGTGACATGCAAAGCCCAGACAACTATAGAGGGATTACTATACTAAGTGTTTTGTTTTGGAAAACTTTTCACAGAGTCTTGAACAATAGTTACACAATTTTCAAAATTGAAATTGTCCGGATTATTGATGAGGAGCAGGCTGGTTTTATTTTTCGTAAACATTAATTGGCACTACTGACCCACATATTTACTCTGAAAAATGCTAACTGACTTTTATTTATTCAAAAATAAACGTTTGTTTTTTGTGCATTCATCGACTATCGAAAGCTTTCGACTCAGTTAATCGCACTGCACTTTGGAGGAAATTGCTCCAAACTCATGTTAATGGAAATTTCTTTAGAGTTATTTACAATATGTACGATAAAGCTAAATCATGTGTAAAAGCAGGTCAGCAGTTGTCTGACTTTTTTAAAAGTTCTGTCGGAGTTAGAGGGCAGGTGAGAATTTGTCGCCTATTTTATTTTCTTTGTTTCTTAATGACCTGACTCAGTTTATGTCAAATTCTATGGAGGTTTAAATCTGTTAACTGATGATATTCACTCTTTCCTAGATACCGAAGAAGTAGATGTGTATTTCAAACTGTATTTACTTTTGTATGCTGATGATACTGTTATTTTCGCGGAATCAAAAGAGGAATTACAGATAGCTCTGGATGCAATGCAAAATTACTGCAATATGTGGCAACTTCAAGTCAACACAGCAAAAACAAAAGTGGATTATTTTTTCCAGAGGTAAACTTAGGAATAAACCCTTATTTTATCTCAATGGTTCTAATCTTGGCGTAGTTGATGACTTTAGTTATTTAGGTATTAAATTTAATTTTAATGGTAAGTTTGCAAAGACTAAAAAGCATTTGGTAGATCAGGCACGAAAAGCAATGTTCCATGTAATTAATGAAATGTCGGAAATTATGTTTGCCAGTTGATTTGCAGCTTCACCACCTTTTTGACACAATGATTGTCCCAATTTTACTGTATGGGTCCGAGGTATGGGGCTGTGAGGTCACTAGATGTAATAAACCATTTTCAACTTAAATTCTATAAAATGCTACTAGATGTCAAACAAACTACATTTACTGACATGGTATACGGTGAAGTTGGGACAGTTCCGATTGCTGTAAAAGTTAAAAGCAGAGTTCTCAATTTTTGGAGCAGACTAATCACCGGCAAGCAGGACAAAATATGTTGTATTATGTATAAATTACTGTATTCAATGCATACACAAAATGTTTACCATTCGCCCTGGATAAGGTTTGTCCACGATACATTGGATAGTCTCGGTATGTCTGACCACTGGTTGTTGCAAAAAGTTGATCATCCTTTAGTTTTTAAGCATAAGGTTAAAGCTGTTTTGAATGTCAATATATGCAGCAGTGGAATACAAATATTTGTAATTCAGCTAAATGTTTAAATTACAGAATATATAAATCCACTTTTGAGTTTGAAAAATACTTGAAGATTCTTCCTCCGTCATTAGCTTCTATTATGAGTAAATTCAGATGCTTAAGTCATAAAATGCCTATTGAACAAGGTAGATTTTTTGGAATAATTAGAGACAATAGATTATGTAATATATGTAACAGACAGGAATTAGGTGATGAATTTCACTATCTTTTATTGATATATTTTTCCCAAGAAAGGAAGAGGTATATTTCCAAAGAATGTTATACATCACCTAACACCTACAAATTTGATGCAATTATGAATTCGACAGAAAAACAAACACTTGTCAAATTAGCATTGTTTATGAAAGTAATCATATCAAAATTTAAGTGATTATTCTCAGCTTTCAATAATTTTTAAGGTTATTTCATCTTCCTTAACTTCATATACATGTATCATGTTTGTATGTATAATTTGCGTGTGTTTTATATCATGCCATGTTTGTTTGTTGTGTTATGTTTTCTTCTTAACTCAGATGCCCATATGGGCCATGAGTAATAAAAAACTTGAAACTTGAAACTTGTCTATGTATACATATGGGCCGCGCTATGTGAAAACCAGCCTTAATGACAACGTCATGAAAGCCTGAAAATGACGTCACAAAGTTACGCTTAATTTTACCAACGTCACGTCGGATATTGACACTTGAAATAGTTGCGTCATGGCAATAAATTGACGTTGTCCTATTTATAACCGTACGCTTTACTAGTTGTGGCTCACAAACGTTTTAATGCTTCAGACAGTTGTCTGTTTTTCCGGTTTCCTTCAAGGAAACACGTAGTGATTTTGTCGATTATTTTTTTTATAGTATATGGACGACTTGTGCCCTGACATTTGAAACTAAATAACCATACAACCGGTAATTTGTAGATAACACCATCACAGAAATAGAACTGGGCACAGGGCTTAATTCCTTTAATTTACTGTTTCGCCTGTCGAATGTTTCAAAAGTCAACATAAAAATACGATTTGGAAATTTTCAGAAAAATAAGCGTATCACAGATGTATAATTATGGTAGTGCCAAAATATTATACGCCGCTCCTGGCATATCTCATCATGGTGACACTGGTCAAACATGTTTTAGTATGTATTGTGTCACATGCATATTTACTGCGACACAATAATCATGATTATATCCGATAATTGTAATACATAATTGTAGCCACCAAGGACGTACATGTAGCCTACTGGGGGCCGTTTCACTAAACTTCTTACGACTAAGATGTTCGTAAGCGCAAATTTATAATCGTTTGAAAATTTCAATTGATGGATTTACATTTATTGAGCATAGGCTGCATATGCAGCCTATGCTCAATAAATGTAAATCCAACAATTATTAACAAGAAAACATTGTTAATGTGAAATTTACAGACTATCATAATTTTGTACTTACGAACATTTTAGTCGTAGGAAGTTTAGTGAAACGGCCCCCTGATTTTTATCTGTATCTGTTACCACTTCCGTGTACGGTGTCAAGTAATATTTAGCGACTTTCAAGAATATCACATTGAATCAGCCGTACGATTGCCGTTTGATAACAATGTACATATTCTTTAAAATGACCACTTGTAAATATGGTTATATGAATGTATAGTAATTTTACTAGTACATGTATATTTGCAATCATTGCAGACACTGATCAGACTGCACAGATGCACAGGTCTCCAACATTTACACATTTAAGAAGCCCGACTTTGCCAGATTGTTGTTAATTTTCTTACAATGTTCTACATTGTACTAAATAATGCACGTCTGAATGCTTTGTTTGTTATCAACATGATCAAAGGGTCGTTCTAGTCGGTGTAAATAATATAAAGCAAACTCACATGCACACGTTAAACATGTCTAAATTCAAATGAGCCGCTTCGAACAATAGTCGCAGGGTGTGGAGCGTCATTTCATGGAAAAGCAATGTTGTGATCGGGACAAATTTAGTGTTTAAATCACTAACTGTGTTATGCAAACTATATGTACGTACGCCACGGTGCTTTTCAGGGGCGGATCCAGGATTTCAGGTTAGGGTGGGGGGATTTTGAAATAGTTTACTATACTTTCGAACTAGCACCGTTTGTTCCTCGACCAAGCGGAGCTGGGGAGACTGCTAGGTGGGTCCGGCGGTATGCCCTCCGGAATATGTTTGATATTTACACCCCATTTTGCTGCGTTATGGCGCATTTTAGAGCAAAAATATCTTTACTCGCCAAATTTTAGGGGTGGGGGGGGGGGGCGCCGGGGCGGTATTTTTATCGGGACATGTAACAATTATACAACCATATATGTTACATCTCCACATTTTCCCGGCAGTGGCGGTGGTGGCCAGTCGAGGGAGTGGGGGTCAGCGCAGCATTTTCCCATACTAGTACGGGGTACATGTACATTAGCCCGTCCGCCAGTCATATTGGCTACACAGAAAATGTTCTTCCCGCTTTCTGAGATGTAAATTTAATTCCGAGAGTCGAGGAATGGACAGTCGATTTTTATTTTGTTTAAAAATGCCCGGGGGTGTCCGACTACCTTCTAGACCTCATCGGGCGCTGAAGTCATTGATATGTGCAGCCATAGGCCTATACAAATTCTGGTTATTCATTTCCACAGAAATAAAATGCATTTGTTTCAATCACCGATACTATGTGCATATAATTTACAATTTCCCACACCAGGAATGCCGTTTAGTTTTTTGGTCTTTGGTAACGTATTGCCTAAATCAATATATGACGTCACAATTAACTGTAAATGACGTCAATTCTGAAATAATTACATTGTATCTTTCTGACGACACACGTAAATGAATCTATTATGACGATGGTGGCAAATTACGAAGCCACAGGTCGGCTAATTATTGATTTAAAATCGATGGTTGTGCGTTCGATTTGTTCATCACAACATGTACATATCATAGTTTTATTCTGTTCAGTGTTTGATAGCATAGATACTAACACGTGTAGATACATTTAGTGTACCTTATCAGCAAATACAGTTTACAGCAAGCACAGAGTCTATGAACACGCATTTCTACTGTATGCTGTTGTGTTGCATTGTACAAACGTGAGCGTTTCAATAACGTCATTTTCTCGATGACGTTACGTTTTTTTTCGTGCGTGATTCACATGGTGCTACAAAAAGTGAGATAAAACAAAAACTATTAAAACATAAATGCATTTTCTTTTCAGAATATTGTTTTTGGAAGGTCTCCGCATCAGAAAATGTAAAAAAATGCAAATCGAAAATGTTGTCATTAAGGTCGGTTTTCACAGAGGCGCGGCCCATATGGATTAAGTGGCGTTTTCGGGAAATAAACAAAAACATGGCGGTTTATTTTTAATTTATTTCCATGAATACGCCTGCTTACTTTGTTCTTTTATTTTATTTCGAAGAAAGCTGACAATAACAAAATACCTCATGATGTATGAAAATCTACCTGTGTTTAATAAATCGGCAACAAAGAACGTAGTTTCCTTTTTTTGTCATACCACTGATCACGTTATCTCCCTTGGACAACTGCTCACGTCGTTCTCAAGACAATTCGTACATAATACAATAATGCAGGGGCCCGTTTCACTAAACCTCATACGACTAAAATGTTTGTAAGTGCAAATTTAGGATCGTCTGGAAAATTAAATTGATGTATTTACATTTATTGAGCATAGGCTGCATATGCAGCCTATGCTCAATAAATGTAAATCCAATAATTGTTTACAAGAAAACTTTGTTAATGTGAAATTTACAGACTATCATAAGTTTGCACTTACGAACATTTTAGTCGTACAAAGTTTAGTGAAACGGGCCCCTGGTGTGCCCAATTGGGCGGTAGGATAGGATTGGGCTACGGCGGCCGAAAACCATGTATGATCGACCCTGCCTCAGCAGTATGTGTATTGCAATCATGCGGACATGACAACCCAGGTCTGGGAAAACACATTCACATATCATATAGTGTATTGTCCCGTTTACATTGACAGTTGATTCAAACGTATACGAAACTGTAATTGTTAAACGTGTGTAGGCTATCTGTATTGGATAAAACATGTCCTACATGCGTTTATTTTCTATTTTGGCTAGTTTTGTTCTCTAAGTCTCAATATTGAATACATCCAAATGAAGACCGTGTATTGAGCATGCTGTCAGCCGCGAACGAAGGGCACACCGGTACCGAAACAGTACAAGCGACGTACGCGTGTTTGGCATGTTTTCAACTTCTGACACACAGATATTACTGCTGTGTTACACGCGACGACCCCTCTTTAACAAATTTGATACATTTGCACGCAACGGCCGTCAAAAACGATATTCATCTTTATTGACGATTTAAAATGAGAATCATTGTGTTGACATAATTTAAGGTCACGTATTGCAAACATTGGAAATAATTTCCTTTGAAAATCTTCATACAATCGACATCCTCATACATTTACAATGATTATCACAAGGACGGGGTATGGCATGTCAAACGTTGCTATTACATATCTATTTTATTATGATTGTATGTTTGTTTTTGTTATTCAATGTTTCGTTATTGTTATTCAATGTTGCGTTATTGTTATTCTATACTTCGTTATGTGTGTACTTACCAAAACTGTCGTAAACTAAGAGAAAGTGTGACATTCCTTGTTCTTGACAATATTGTTGTAGCATTTTCTGTAACCTCGATTCGGAATACACGCGCTCTACGTTCGTTTATGACAAGCCAATGAAATGCCTTGTTACAAAGGGAAACGCATTACATCATTCCGAAGGATAAAAATAGCACACATCGAATAAGAATAACAAGTTATTATACAATAACATGACATACACAAGTTTTACAATGACATTAACGAAGTATAGAATAACAATAACGAAACATTGAATACGCATAACGAAACATTGAATAAGAATAACGATACATTGAATAAGAATAACGATACATTGAATAAGAATATCGAACATACAATGACAATAACGAAGTATAGAATAACAATAACGAAACATTGAATAAGAATAACGAAACATTGCATAAGAATACCGAACATACAATGACAATAACGAAACATTGAATAACAATAACGAAACATTGAATAAGAATAACGAAACATTGAATAAAAATATCGAACATACAATGACAATAACGAAGTATAGAATAACAATAACGCAACATTGAATAACAATAACGAAACATTGAATAACAATAACGAAACATTGAATAACAATAACAAACATATAATAATAATAAAATAGATATGTAATATAGCAACGTTTGACATGCCATAGACGGGGTTCGTTTTTAGATATAATTATAGTACTTATAGGATAATATGTTTTCTATATGTGGATATATGCACGAGCTACGTAGCATGCGATATTGTGCGACTTTAGTCGAAACGAGTGGCAATTATATCCACATACAAATCAAATAACATTTTTATAATATATGTAAATCACTCACAACTAAGATGCGCCTAAAAATATACAAACTATTAATGAAGTAAACACATTACTGATGATTTAGAAGGAACTATTTTACAATGTGAAAAGTAATTCTGGCACTGATCAATATGGTAAAATATTGACAATTTACTTTACATTGCGTTTCAATGTCAAACAAATGTACATATATAATAAACATATTATGTTTTATTCTCTGATAAAATATCAAGACTATTTGTATTCCTTTCATGTGCTGGATGCAAGTAAGACGCCAGTGAATGAAATATACAGCGAATGTGCATAATACATTCAAGTCGGATCACTTTCGCTCTAGGCAAACGCAGAACATGTATATACATGTATATACTTACTTGTTAGTGAGTGTAAGGCGAAATACAGGCCTACTGGGCCGGGTGCTTTAACATGTACTTGTACGTAATTCCTTGGTATGTAATATGCACATGCCACATAACATAACATAACATTAAACAAATCTACTGTACTCTGATAGAGCTGGGAACGCAACTCGAAACATTAATGTTTATAAGCCATTGTATTGGTAACGTCATGATTGCACGTAAGAATATCTGGTACCGGTGTACTACATACATGTACACGAGGGATATAAAAATGTCGCCATTATATTCGAACGCTGGTATCTACCCTTAGGACTACTTTCTAAGCCATTGTATGGGTAACGTCATGATTGCACGTAAGAATATTTGGTACCGGTGTACTACATACATGTACTCGAGGGATATAAAAATCTCGCCATTATATTCGAACGCTGGTATCTACCCTTAGGACTACTTTCTAAGCCATTGTATTGGTAACGTCATGATTGCACTTAAGAATATCTGGTACCGGTGTACTACATACATGTACTCGAGGGATATAAAAATCTCGCCATTATATTCGAACGCTGGTATCTATCCTTAGGACTACCACTTAGCCAACGTTGTAATTATTGCATCTCAACTTGAATAATCGATTGCGTTCCCAGCTCAACCAAATAAATTCACTAAAATGGACGTATGTCATCACGAGATTTAGGAACAAAACGTAACATGTATAGGAACTTTTGCTCTGATCTCATGAATACGAACCCACTAAACACTAAATAAATGATGTAGATTGTATCCAAAACAAATATGGAAACATGTTCCGAAACCTCGTGATGGCGGACATTATCACCTTGATCTGACCATGTTGTACATTTTCCCCCGCAATATGTCCTGGAAACTCAACTCACAGCAGATGCATCTCTTATTACCATTTTTATGTCACGTTTTTAGCCTTACAATGGAAGCCCACGTGTCCGCTCGCTCGCCCGATCGATCTAGGTCCGCGCCTGTTACCAACTATAAGTCGTATTCTTGTCTGTCTGGTACGGTCGCAGCGATGTTCGTAATCTTGATTTCAGCAGTCACTTGACCATAGTCACTCGTCGCTCGACCGTATTAAACAGAAGTAATTACCGTGTACGTGGCAGATTCGCGATCACACTTCATGTATTTCTTTGTTTATACTTGCTTACTGACGACTCACATATATATAGCTTACTGATCTCCATACGATATAGTGCTAATAGCTCATACATGCTCAAACCCACCCACTACCATCGTTTGGTGGCAAACATTGCCACAATGGAACGTAGTATCCACTTTAACAATATGTCATGTCTACTAATATGCGCCATAACATGGGCGACATGGCTACTTATCATGCTCTCTGGTGATATCCACTCGAACCCTAGGCCAATAGACGACATTGGCCTACTTGACGTCACTTCCGACTCATCCATCTCTAACTCATCTACAGATGTAAAATATATTACGCGACCACAAGACATATCACATCACCTGTCCTTCGTACACTATAACGTCCAAAGTTTGTACCCGAAACTGGATACACTTCGCGCTGAGCTCCCGGATTTCGATATCCTAGCATTCTCAGAGACATGGCTTAGTGAAGAACACAAATCAGACGATATATTATTTCACAACTTCAAAACACCTGAACGAAAAGATAGAATTAGTGATCGACATGGGGGTGTGATATTATACATAAGAGACGCATTATTTCATAAGCGTAGACTTGACCTAGAACTCGCCAATTTTGAATCGATTTGGATTGAAGTTGTATTCAACAAAAAGCATTTCCTATTTGGTATTTTCTACAGGCCACCAAACGCGAATAACCTATATAGTACTACAATAGAGGACTCAATTCACATGGCGATCGACACTGGCCTCAGGGACGTTATTGTTGTTGGTGATTTCAATCATAATACGTTGAATGCCCAATCTAACAGGAAGGTGGAGTCTATTTGCACACAGTTCGCGTTAACTCAGTGTATTTCATCCGCCACACATTTCACCGAACAATCGGAATCAATTATCGATTTATTATTTGTTTCGAACAGAGATAATCTTGTTACGAGCGGAGTAGGCGATCCATTTTTACAACAAGATATTCGGTTTCACTGCCCGATTTACGGACTTCTAAAATTCTCCAAGCAAAAAACTAAACCTTTTAGGCGTAAGATTTGGCAATATGATAAGGGGGACTACAATCAATTACGGAGAGACATTGCATCAGTGACCTGGAACGACTTGAAATCGGAAAACATTGATGAATACGCAAATAATATTACTAACATAATAATAACGACTGCCGAAAAATATATACCTAATAAGGAAATACTCGTCAGACAATTCGATTTACCTTGGGTCACCACTAATATAAAAACAATGATAAGAAAGCGAGAACGTTTATATAAAAAAGCTAGAGCGATTAACAACAATCTACACTGGACTAATTTTCGAAATTTCAGGAACGATGTAATTGCAGCAATACGGGATTCAAAGAAAGAATATTATACTAGAATAAGTGATAAGCTGAAATCAGGTCAACTTTGCTCCAAAGATTGGTGGTCGACACTAAAACATTTTATAAGTGAGAATGAAACCAAAATTATACCTCCACTACAACATGCCGATTTAATAATTGATGACGAAATGGAAAAATCAAATATACTAAACAATTGTTTTCGGGACCAAACACTTCTACACGAACCAGACACGTCTGCACCCACAATAGCACCATACACAACACGTAACAACCTTGAAAGTATAACCCTTACCTAAAACGAAATAGAAATCGTATTAGCTAACGTACCATTAGGAAAAGCATCAGGACCGGACGGTGTCAATAACCGCATACTCAAAGAGTTAAAACGTGAAATATCCATTCCATTAACAGATTTATTCAATACATCTATCCAAATCGGACAATTTCCAGACAAGTGGAAAAAAGCTAATGTAGTCCCAATATTTAAGGCTGGTAACCCTTCTCTTCCGTCAAACTATCGTCCTATATCCCTACTTAGCACAATTAGTAAGGTGCTAGAAAGAGCCGTATTTAAACATCTGTACCATCATTTCAGAGACAACAATATCTTAACTCCCTTACAATCTGGGTTCGTCCCAGCTGACTCAACTGTAAACCAACTTACATTTCTCTACAATACATTCTGCAGTGCATTAGACGAAGGGAAGGAAGTAAGGGTAGTATTTTGCGACATAAGCAAGGCGTTTGATCGAGTCTGGCATACTGGTCTTCTCGTAATATTGAGATCCGCAGGTGTCATTAATAATGTACATGACTGGTTTAAAAGCTACCTTAGTGGGCGCAAGCAACGTGTCGTGCTACCAGGTGTTTACTCCAACCGGAACCAAATTAAAGCCGGCGTCCCGCAAGGCTCCATATTAGGCCCGTTACTATTCCTACTTTATATTAACGATATTGTTACTAACATAAACTCAGGTATTAGACTTTTCGCAGATGACACCAGCTTATACCTTATTGTTGACACTCCAGAAACAGCATCACTAACCATGAATTCAGATCTAGAAAGAATCACTAACTGGTCAAATAAATGGCTAGTATCATTCAATCCCAAGAAAACGGAATCACTATTAATATCACGAAAACGTAATAGATTAGTACATCCACCAATAGTAATGAATGGTAATAATGTTACAGAGGTTGAAAGTCACAAACATCTAGGTATCTACTTTAATAATGAATGTACATGGCACCAACACATAGTTATATAACAACAAAAGCGTGGCGCAGAATTAACATTATGCGAAAACTTAAATACATTAGATAGAAAAAGTCTAGAGATAATACCTTTCCTTTCATCAGACCCTTACTTGAATACGCCGATGTTGTTTGGGATAACTGTACCCAATACGAAAAAGATGCGGTTGAAAAAATCCAGATCGAAGCAGCACGCATAACATCGGGCGCCACGAGACTCGTCTCTATCGACTCTTTATATACCGAAATATGTTGGGAAACATTAGAACACAGACGACATTCGCACAAGCTGAATATATTTTACAAAATGAAAAACGGTATCTCCCCAACTTATCTTATAGACATTGTTCCCCGGAAATAGACACATCCCGCTACAACTTCCGTAACTCTGATAACGTTCAACTCGTACGATCGCGAACCACGCTTTATTTTAATTCCTTTTTACCATCGACAGTTCGCGAGTGGAACTCTCTTCCTAACGATACACGAAACGCACAATCACTTAATTGTTTCAAAACCAAAATAAAAATCAATACCAGCAAAGTCCCAAGCTATTATTACAATGGTTCTCGGTATCTCCAAGTGCTACACACACGTCTAAGGACAAAATGCAGTGCTCTAAACCACGATTTATATCGTAAAAACATTGTCGATTCCCCGAACTGTACTTGCGGTCAGGTCGAGGATGCAAACCACTATTTTTTCACATGTACTCGTTACACAATAAACCGCGAACAACTAATGAACGATGTTCAAATTCTCTGCCAACCGACACTACATATATTACTCTACGGCAACACCGAACTTGATCCTACCGACAATGAATCTATATTTGCATGTGTTAGAACATATATACAAAGCACCGGCCACTTTTCGTGATCATGTACCGACGTCTGCTAACGTACACCCACTGTCGTGGTTGGAGTAGAGTGGGCTGTGTATTGGTCGATGTGAGGGTGGCAACCGTGGCTTTCGTTGGGGCTTCAAAATATTTTTTTCTGTCAAAACTGGTCAAGATGTTTTCTGCATTGTGTATACAACTGTATACACTATTCTCTTGTTTCATTATTTCATCTATTTCATTTCATAAATAGTTTATTACATGAATATTTACATATCGACAAACAACGTACACTTACCGGAATCACCGGGTGCTGAAACCAGTTGTGTTCACCAATTATAAACCTTTATTAAACCACGACAGAACGATCTGGTCTCATCATCCGGTGATGAAAAGTCACATGTAGGGAGAGGATTTAAATAAGCTTGCTTTCAATCCAATCCCATTTGTATATATCATTGTAAATTCCATTGTCGCCTTGTATACCATTGTAAATAATATGCAAATAAAATATGTTTAAATAAACGCAGAACGTTGAGTTCGTGTTTCCCGATTAACTTGTTTAGTTAAATAAAACAATTTAAAATATTCGGCTTGTTTTTTCTGTACGCGTCAAATCGCAAACTTTCAACGGAATATTCATTGACCATCCATATAGTTCTTCCGGTCCTGATTAACAAACAACATTTATAGTTTACTTAGCACCCGGCAAGCATATTTAACGTATGACTTACTATAAAGTCTATGCTACTTACTGAATTTAATTGACGCACTAGACCGGCAAAACAGTTTTCTTGTTTGTATTATCATGACTACATACGTCAGGGCCTCAATCTTTACCCCGAACAATTAGCGGCAATTTGTGCTCGAAATATGGATGGGACCATTACTCAGTCCAGTGTGTCCGCAGTGTGGAGCAATACAATTATCGCAGCTGTACCGATTAGAATGCAGATTCCCTGCTCCCAGTTGGTTTGACGAGAATTACTTTTTCTTACTGGTGAAGATACAATTACATACATCTTAGAATCTAACTTCAGTGAAGGTCATTTGATTCATGACGAGTATTCATACAAAATAATATGTGTCATCAATTATCTTTTCGAGCCGACCATCAGTCGGCAACTGCCTTCATCTGACTGTTTCGTTTTCATGTATAAAACGTTTATGTGAAGTGTAATCCAGACGTCATTCCTATTTTTCGATAAAAAAGTGTACTTTAGAGTATTATAATTTGAAGGATTGTACAATTCCATAATTCCAACACAAAGATATTTACACAATTCCCTAACATTTGATTGGCCCGTAGCAAGTCTCTGTCCATTTATATCCCAGTAAACTCCCACGCCGAACTACTTTCCGTAACCGTGAGGCGCAGTTAAAATAATTCTTATGAAAACGGAAAATAAACACATTTTCTTGATGAATTTATTTCAAATGCTGGAATTATAAGGAATGAATGTTTTTTTTGTGGAATTTATCGGGGATATAAACTTGGAAAAGTCGCGGGAATACTGGACGAGGCCTTCCGGCCTTCGTCCAGTATTCCCGCGACTTTTCCAAGTTTATACCCCGATAAATTCCACAAAAATGCCATTCATTCCTATAATAACAATACTGTAAACGTGTGTATGCAGATACTGTGCGTATAAATGTTTCCCACGTCGTGGGTGAAATTTGCGGTTGACAACTTCAAGACGCTATAATGAACATTGGAATCAGAAATCGAAATATGTTACAAATTAACAGGTGTTCAATACATTTATAGGAATTGTGATTTTACAGTGACACGTATAATAAATACACAAGTACATATAGTACACATGTAGACAGGACAGAGTCAACGGTATTTATTAAGCCACATTTGTTTTACCACAGGTGGAAGACTCGGACCTAGGACCCGATAAATGGCTCATTTGTGAACCGTTACAAATTTCCGTACAAAATACAATATTAGCCTTTTCAAGGTAGGCAAGAGCTTGGACAAAATGCCGTAGTTTCGGACTTGCTCAAACACCACACATTTTGATTTGTCTGCTGACTTATGTCTCTGGTAATCAATAAATGTCTTAGGTCTTCAAATATATTCACTTCGGCTGTCGTCGGCGCTTGCATCTTGTTTCCTCGACCGCCGCCCGGCACCACGATATCACAAATACACATTGGTTGGGCCACCCACGCCCTTTCCTCCGCCTATTCCCATTCCAACCAAATTATATCAGGCTGCCCGCTGATCCTGATATGCGGACGAACATCGTTATCTAAGAGTCGTTCAGAATAAAGACATATCATTACAAATGTTATCAAGCTAACAATTATTATCAGCCCTGTGGCAACTTAACATATGCAAATTGTAGATGTTTTGTTTAAACAAATTGTATAGTGATTGATTGTCCTAACATATTTGGGAAAGCGGGTTTACTTACTTTGAAGCTGGCCTTCACCATTTTAAGAGGGATATTTTAACTAGTCTTCTTTACGATTTTTAAATATTTTTTTTTGCACATTTTGGTCTACGTGCTCGCGTTCTATATTAAAGTATTTGTTATTCCCTTGCTAGGGCCTCGTTGGGGGTCGGGCGAGGGATACGTTTTACCAGGTCATAATTCATACTCGTTCCCTTTCTGGACAATACAAATGTATGATAATCTTGTTTTTATATGACGCATTTATATCGTTTTAGCTATTTTTAAACTGTGCATGCCATGTAACTATATTGTTTTAGTATACTCCGACTCCGTTATTTTAATTCTCATATTCATGCATTGCCTGTAATTATATTTTACATGTTGTAATTTTATCCCGTCAACACAGTGCGTATGTGCCGTGAAACACGGTGCCGTGAAACATTTTTGATATCCTGTCAATACGACCTGCTCACCGCGTATGAATATATGCGGTGACTGGGGTTACTTTTTTTGCATTTTAAAGCCATTTCTAGGTGTTCACGGGATAAATAGAATAGTGGGTTAGTGCCGTGAATGGGAAAACATATCTGGCGCGGCTCGAAAACGGGATGTGCTCGGCAGGGCCTCACCCATCTCGTTTCCTAAGCCTTGCCATATATTTTACCCATTCACGGCACTAACCTACTATTCTCTATATATTATGCTTTTACCTTACATGTAACTATTTTTGGAATGGTAGCCGGTATAGTTTTCGAACTTGTGGCCACCATAAATAAACTTACCACAACAATCTGCTTTTAGCATTTCGTTAGTTACGGGCAAATACAAGGAGATAATTGTATGTACGAAAGAATGTCACACATTTTTGTGGGCTGTGGAAGCATAAACTACGTGTAAAATCTGGCTGAAATCCCATTACAGTCTCAACATATTGACCTTATATGTCACAGAAACGAATATATCACACGTGTGACGTATTCGTACGAATGCGTTACACATTTCGGTGAATACTGGCCGAATTCGGCCGAATACATCACAAACCAAAACTCTCACCCAAATATTTTACACTTTTTGGTATAAACGAATAAACTTGAACTAATATGGTCATAACATTATCAAATCGAATGTATCGTCAAGACGATCACTTTCGAGCATTTATTGTCGAAATATGATCATTACGTAATCCAAGATGACCGCCGAAAGGTCAAAAAGTCATTATTTTATTGGAGATTTCAAACGTCTTATTTTCATGAACCGCTGGGCTGATATTGGACAAACTTCACAGTTATGGTCCGTGGGTGAAGACTTTTCATATTTGTTAAAATGGAGATCATCGCATAATCCAAAATGGCCGCTGTCAAAAAGTATGTCAAATTCTTAAAAAACTTCTTCTCACGAACTGCCAGACGGATTTCGATGACACTTGGTACGAATTATCGATAGTTAACGCTGTTTCAGATTTGTTCAAATGGTGGCCCCTGGGTCAAGAAAGGGGGGGGGGGGCGGAGGGGTCAAGTAGGGGTCAAATTTCAGATTTTACCGTGTATGGTCATGTCATATATCAACTCAAAGGTATCGATAAGACGATCACTCTGGAGCATTTTTGGTCGACATCGAATGATTACATAATTTAAGATAACCGCCCGCCTAAAGTTTATTAGTGATTTCAAGCGTATTTTCCTTGTGCATCAGACTGTCTGTTATATATACCGTTTATCATGTATTCATATTTGTTCTGCATCACATTTGTTAATGCGGTTGTACATGTATAGGCATTATACTGTTTACATTGTTCTCAATTTTTAATGTTTCTAGCCAACTATTACTATAGCGGACAGAACAATTTTGATGGTATATATACATGTAATAGACAGTCTGGACCATTTCTGACTTAATGTATAATTTGGATAATAATTTCAGGTTAGCGAACATATCTTGTTATATTACTTTTTACTCTCCATGTTTGTGATATAGAGTCTATCGCATGAAATGTAAACTTCTATGATAATAGTAACTAAATATAACACATTATGGTACAAATTGTTAACCGATAGTCAGTTTCGCCTGTTCAATATTTACATGGCCAATGCACTTTACATATATAATAATGTTCCAATCATTGGGTGTTCTATTTAGATGATTAAAATGAGATCAACTTTAGATTTTAAAAGTATATTTTATCATCAGTCAATGTATATTCTAGCACCACTCCCCTCCAGGGGAGTAGCTGGAGTTTATCAGGGCATACTGGGCATACTGGGCATACACCGGGGCTTTAACCGCCGATGATGTCCCGCACTGCGGTGACATTATAGGTTCATTAACTGTTGCTAAAAATGTTCTGCGACGTTCACCATCCAAATGGCCCTGCACTGCGGGGCATTTTACCGGGAAATTTACTGACTTTAACAGCATAATTATTTAAAGCCCCTCTATTTCTCGGGGGGTGGGGGGGGGGGGGTTGTGGAGCGGATATTTAGTATTATTTACACAGATAGTATGGCATCATGTTCAGACATATTTTACCTTCGAATGCATGCATGCCCCCTTTAAACTGTGACCTTGCGGAATGCATCATCACTATCGTAAGCTGGGTGTCATTTAAGTTACATATGCTTATTCGGCTTTACGTAAATATACAAATATAAAAGGCATGCTCTAATGTATGTATGTAAGACCGTGAAAAAGGCACTCACACTCAGCCTTTTTCACGGTCTTACTTACCGGCTTCGTGCGATAGGAGAATGAACTAGCTAGGTTAAATTAACCGCCTCATTGCCTCCTTCATTTAATGCACATATTTCGACTGTATGGCAGATATTAGTAAATTCGGAAACAAACGGGGCGAGACGATATTATTTTGAACAGCATAGTTCTGTCATTGTTGGTTATAGTGTGTCACACATGTTCAGGAGAATAAACTGTCCAATAATATTGAAGATATGACATGATGGAGAAACTGGGACAAACTTTTCGACTTAAAAAAATGGCTAAGTATTTCATATGCATTTCAAAGGTCACAAAGGTCAAATTCGTGTTACTTGTGGCGCGAGTGTGTCACATATGTCCAGGTAAAGCAAGTGTCCAAGTATTGAAGGAATCATTCAAGTAATATTGAAGATATGACATGATGGACAAACTGGGACAAAGTTTTCGACGCAAATGTACACGGACGGACGGACGGACGGACGTACGGACGGAACCTCATGAGCAAAGCAATATGCCACCCTTGCTATAGCATAGGGTTCATAAAAAGGTTTAACACATTTTCATGTCAAATGTAATAATATGCCTTTAACCCATTCACACCACATACCTATATACTGGAGTTTGCAAACAGTGTAGATCCATATGAGCCGGCTCATCAGGATCTGCACTGTTTGTGACAACATTTCTATTTTTAACGCCAATATCTGACAACAAAATGCAAAATATTTTAAATTTATAATGAACATCTCATGTTTAATGAAACAGTCTGAAATATAACATGGAAGATTCCATCTCAGTTACTTGGTGTTGAAAGGGTTATACTGAATACAAGTGCAGGAGGCAACTACTAAACTAAGCAGAGCAATATACGCCCGATGGTAGCTTTGAATGACACATTGACATTTAACATATTCGTTTAACAAGAGTTGTTTGTCAAACATACAAGCCCCTTCTCAAAAAGACACTCATTGGTGCCACAATGTGCATAGTGACCTCACAATCAAACGTTTGAACATCCTAGCACCAACTTGTTTTGAGTTATTGTTTTATTGTCCAAGGTCACCCTGCGACCTTGACCTTTGACTTACTGACCTCAAATCAATAGGAGTCATCTGCTGGTCATGACTAACTTGAAAACCAATACTGGGCATCCTAGGTCATGGCGTTCTCGAGTTATAGAGCGGCAACTGTTTTATTGTCTAAAGTCACCGCGATTTTGACCTTTGACACACTGTAGTCAAGTCAAATTGGTCATACACTGGTCGTTACTGACCTGCATACCAAGTTTGAAGATTATATTGAGCGCAAACCAAATCGCTAACAGCCCCTAGTGCTGTCTGAAATCAGCTGGAATAGCTCAGTGGGTAGAGCATCGGTCTCCGGATCGGGAGACCCCGAGTTAGAATCCTGATGGTCGATTCGGCGTGTCCTTGGGCAAGACAAGACACATTCGTGATAGCCTAGTCCTATCGGACGGGGACTTAAATAGTCGGTATCGAGCCAGTGCCGTCGTTAAATCAAATAATTTACATTTACCTTGTCTGCATGCGTGGCATGACTTTCAAATAGCCCGGCGAATATGCCTGCTCTATTCTGTTTTATTGTATCGCACTGTTATCCCCCATTCGAATATTCATGAGACATATTCGTCTGGACAATATTTTTATTAGCCGATCTATTTATAGATCGGTTAATATATTGGTCATCCATCGAATTCTGAAAAAGTTTGTAGCAACCCGTTTCTCCGCTATTCGGTAATCTACGAACGCGAATTTTGCTGTATCACTTCCAAATTGCATCAACCGATAAAGTTTGCATTTTTGGCAATTATCTCCGTTTAAAACTTTAAATATAGCCAAATAACACAATTTTGAATACGTAATGAGCTGAACGCCGGAAGAGATTGAACCCGGAAGTTGTTGTTGTTGAAGTCCATAGTTGGCTCTAATGGCCATATACGCCAACATACGCCGATTATTGGGCTAATTTAAAGCTTTTATTTATTAAACACAACAAGTTACAGCCACGTATAATCGCGTAAAACGTGTTTATTCGGCTAATTTATAATCGACCTCTGCTCAAAATCTCCTCCGACTAGCAACCCCAGCATCTCGGGTTTATCCCATTGGATCGCGTATGCGCGTCATTTGACGCTAGTTAATATTCACAAAATTTTCCACCAATCAAAACGAAGAATTGCCCTTCATAGCGAACTTTGATTTGTTTACGTAGCATGCAGGGATGGCAGGGATGCATCCAGCACGCGCGATTACAGCAATCCCCCTTAATTATTGTCAATGCCGCAAATTATTGATTGTCTTGAGCCCGACATCGCGCAAAAAATCACGGATGGGCCCCTTTTTAAATGACCAGTGCGCACATTAAAAAAACGTAATTGACTATTTAAACGCGCTGCGTATTTAAATCATTGGAATGCGAGTAGTATATAGGGAGTCAAAATGATACTACCAAAGCTGGAAGCGTTATTGACTCTCGTTAACAGGTCCCAACACCCACGAAAAAAAATCGGAACAGATTTCAGAAAAAACCAAATACATCGAACTACACCGAACTACAGGCACTACAACCAACATAGACGAACGCCATATAGAACTATTTGGACATAGAAACGATACCACCCATTTGTGCATTTTTTACAATACCATAAAAAAAAACAACGAACACAAGTACTCGCCAGCACCCTCGAAAAACCAGGGTTTTGAGCTCCTATAATACACCAGAGGTGGCACCGTTTCCACCACCATACAACACTCCCAACACCCACGAAAAATCGGGGGAAAATGTCAGAAAAACCCAAATACATCGAACTACAACGAACTACAGACACTACAACCAACTACAACCAAACTACAGTATGTATCCACATTTGGGACAAAACATCCACAATCGTACTACCACCTACATAGGACATACGAGAGGGGAAAAAAAAAAGGTATAGAAACCAACAATTGGACACGAGTATACACAATTGGACACGAGTATACACAATTGGGACACGATATCCACAATTTTTTGGAGGTGGTAGTACAAAAGACGACGTTTTCGCCCAATAGTGGATGGGGGTTTCTAGTCCATTCTGCACGGAGCCACAATTTTTGGAGGTCTCGCCTCGCCACATCCACAATCGAACGCCCAATTGAAGATATGTTTCCCATTGGAATAGACAAACAATTTTGCCAAATCGATCCATAATGCCATACAAGGAATGCGAAACATGCGGCAAGGGTTTCGACAAGCCCACAAATCTTCGAAGACACATGGGTCGCAAGAACCCGTGCAGACCTCCCACGAGAGAGTGTCCCGGATGTGGAGGGAAGTTCGCCACCTACAAGACTCTCTGGCAACATCGCTCGAACAGGTGTCCCGAGGGGCCAGAAGATAGAACCACGGAGGGTAGCAAGAAGAAGGCTGCGACCAGGAAGAGGATCCTGGTACTGGAGAGGAGGGTGGTAGAGTTGGAGGAGGAGGTGGCTAGACGGCGGGATGGAAAACCTCGCGAGGGAGCGAACATCGACAGCGACGACGACGAGACCGATTGGACAGATATGTAGAGAGAGGGGGATTTCCCCCACCCAATTGTGGATACGAATTGCACACATCTCGACTCCCAACGGGAAACAAAACCTCTCCCCAAAGTAGCCACCCAATTGTCCACATTTGGGAAAGTCGAACAAAAATCGTCTCCCAAGAGCAAAACAAAATCTAGCCCACGTGGAAGTGCTTGGGTTCCAAAACGTACCACAGAGTCGAGACAGGACATTTGCAAGCACAATTCTAGCAATACAAGCAAAAACTCTAGAAGGAGAACCACATCCAGGGCAAGGTCCATTTCCTATGTTGTGTTGGGCAACGAACGCCTGGGGGCTTTCCCAGGAGAAACATATTCTCTACGATTGTCCACCACCACTCAGCAATACTCAGCAATACTCAGCAATACACAGAAAAAACACTACAATCGTAGAGAATATGTTTCTCCTGGGAAAGCCCCCAGGCGTCTCGCACATTCCAAGCACTTTGAGATTCCCTGTTGGACACATGTTCCCCTGCGTCTAGAAAGACGCTTTTGTAGCAATGCCGAAAACCTACTTGTCTCCGAAAAACATGCGAGAAATTGTTTCCACCCGTGGAACGACCACAGCCCGCAACATCAAAAAGAAGTACGGAATTGGTAGCGCAAGACTCAAAAAAATTCTGGACGAAGCTAGTAGTGCAACTCCCGAAACTAGCAGTACAACACCCCTAGAAGAACCTCCCATTGCGAATGTAGACCCACCTCCTACACCTGGTCCTCTAGAAGAACCTCCCCTTGCGAATACCCCTCTAGAAGGTGCCCGCCCAGCCGGCGAATCTACGCGTTTGCATTTCTTGGGAAACCGTTTGGATAGCAAGCTACTGGATGTGGAACTTCGTTTGGAGCGTTTGCTGGCGAATTTGGAGTCGTGTCTGGGGTTTCTAGAAGACCGTTTGGTGAAGGTCGGAACTAGCGCGTTTTCGGACACTGGTTCCGAGACTAGTGCATCCGAGGCTAGCGCTCCCAAGCCTAGCGAGCCGAAATGCGAAAAAGACTTGAAGGTGCACGACATTTGGCAAACGATGGAGAATGCAAAGTGGTGTCTTGGGGTTGCTTTCGCTGTGTATGCAGTTTGCAAACCATTGTTTCCATTCGTGTCTCTAGAGGCTTGTAGACTCTGGAAGAACAAACCAGATCCCGACGCCCAGTTCGTGCACTCCGCAAAACAGTCCGGTACGCCGAATGGGAAAAACGAAACTAGCGACTCCGTACACCCTCCCTCTGGAGGGCGCGGCCCTTTCTACATGGCGTAGCTCTTTGTGTTGCATAGTTGTTTTGTTTGGGGGATCTACAAATCTGGTAGCATGGAGACTCGCATGGCTTTGTGTTTTGCTTTGGTTGTGCCCATTTGTAGTGTGAGTAGTAGTATAGGTCTTTCCAAAAGTGTGGGAGTTGCGAACAATTGGTCCTCCACGAATGTGTTCGAGCAGTATAGTTTCTTTCCGATTTCCAATATATATCTTTTCTTCCCGCGATACAGGCACTCTCCGTATCCAGATATTCGAAATTCTGTATCCGGTTCTAGATCTGCTAGTTTCTCGCATAGTGCCCACTTCTTGTCTAGCAGATATTCCATCTTGTCGAAATGTTCCACTGTGGTGTCTGCTTTTGTGGATGTTTCTTTCTTCTCCCTCTCTTCCTTGTCTAGCTTTTCCAACAGTTTTGCAAACCCTTTTGGAGCTACAATCTTTCCTAGGAGGGCTCTGCGGTTCCCTTGTGTCCCGAATGGTTCGGAGAATCCTTCCACGTCGAATTATAGTGGAAAATGTGTGATACCACATAGGTAGAATGGTTGTACTCTTCCAAATCCTTCTGCGATAGCATATCTCTCCAATATTTTGTGGGTGGATAGAACATCGGAAAGGGCTTTCGGTGCCCAACACAACATAGGAAATGGACCTTGCCCTGGATGTGGTTCTCCTTCTAGAGTTTTTGCTTGTATTGCTAGAATTGTGCTTGCAAATGTCCTGTCCCGACTCTGTGGTACGTTTTGGAACCCAAGCACTTCCACGTGGGCTAGATTTTGTTTTGCTCTTGGGAGACGATTTTTGTTCGACTTTCCCAAATGTGGACAATTGGGTGGCTACTTTGGGAGAGGTTTTGTTTCCCTTGTTGGGAGTCGAGATGTGTGCAATTCGTATCCACAATTGGGTGGGGGAAATCCCCCTCTCTCTACATATCTGTCCAATCGTCTCGTCGTCGTCGCTGTCGATGTTCGCTCCCTCGCGAGGTTTTCCATCCCGCCGTCTAGCCACCTCCTCCTCCAACTCTACCACCCTCCTCTCCAGTACCAGGATCCTCTTCCTGGTCGCAGCCTTCTTCTTGCTACCCTCCGTGGTTCTATCTTCTGGCCCCTCGGGACACCTGTTCGAGCGATGTTGCCAGAGAGTCTTGTAGGTGGCGAACTTCCCTCCACATCCGGGACACTCTCTCGTGGGAGGTCTGCACGGGTTCTTGCGACCCATGTGTCTTCGAAGATTTGCGGGCTTGTCGAAACCCTTGCCGCATGTTTCGCATTCCTTGTATGGCATTTTGGATCGATTTGGCAAAATTGTTTGTCTATTCCAATGGGAAACATATCTTCAATTGGGCGTTCGATTGTGGATGTGGCGAGGCGAGACCTCCAAAAATTGTGGCTCCGTGCAGAATGGACTAGAAACCCCCATCCACTATTGGGCGAAAACGTCGTCTTTTGTACTACCACCTCCAAAAAATTGTGGATATCGTGTCCCAATTGTGTATACTCGTGTCCAATTGTGTATACTCGTGTCCAATTGTTGGTTTCTAGACCTTTTTCCCCCCTTTCGTATGTCCTATGTAGGTGGTAGTACGATTGTGGATGTTTTGTCCCAAATGTGGATACATACTGTAGTTTGGTTGTAGTTGGTTGTAGTGTCTGTAGTTCGTTGTAGTTCGATGTATTTGGGTTTTTCTGACATTTTTCCACGATTTTTCGTGGGTGTTGGGAGTGTTGTATGGTGGTGGAAACGGTGCCACCTCTGGTGTATTATAGCTCAAAACCCTGGTTTTTCGAGGGTGCTGGCGAGTACTTGTGTTCGTTGTTTTTTTGTATAGTATTGTAAAAAATGCACAAATGGGTGGTATCGTTTCTGTGTCCAAATACACAAATTGGTGGTATCATTTCTGTTTGCCTCTTGGGAGAAAAGTTCTATATGGCGTTCGTCTATGTTGGTTGTAGTGCCTGTAGTTCGGTGTAGTTCGATGTATTTGTTTTTTTCTGAAATCTGTTCCGATTTTTTTTCGTGGGTGTTGGGAGCTGTTAACGAGAGTCAATAACGCTTCCAGCTTTGGTGGTATCATTTTGACTCCCTATATACTACTAGGCGTGCAGTTCAATCGAGTTTGTGCGGCCGTTGAACGTAAGCTTCTAGTCGATTTAAACCATTTAAATCGATAAACAAGGGATAAACAAGTGACAACGTTAACCTGTTATGCTCCATTAAGAAGTAATAAGCTTATGGCAAATCATATTACTTTGGGGCCGAGCTACTAAAGTGACTGGTGTGGCATGGAAATATTGAGTTCTGATTTTGGGAATTTTCCTCATCGTGGACCCGTTTAATGCGGGATAGTACAACTCGTTGGCCCGGCCTTAAATGACCTTAGCTGTTGATAGGCCGTTAAACACCAATACTCACTCGCTCATTCATTCCCCCCCCCCCCCCCCCCCCCACCCCCCCCCCCCCCCCCCCCCCCCCCCCCCCCCCCCCCGAGACTCAGTAACTACTAAAATGCGGACATATATTGAACCCTGATTTGATCGGCTAATAACATCATGCTCTGCATGACTTTTCATATTAATTTTTGTTCGAGTTTGTGTAACATGTGACACATTAGTTTTTGTTGCAAGGGGTAGTGATGCCAAACGTAAACGTCACACATTTGTGTGATGTATTCGCACGTATTCCTCACCATGTGTGACGTATTCGCACGAATATATCACACGTGTGATATATTCGTTTCTGTGACATATAAGGTTTAACAAACGTGAATCACTGAAATAAACATCAGTAAGTCCGATGTTACAATTTGTGACTAACAAGTGTCATTCACTAACCTTGAATGATCTAAAACGTGAGTTTATTTTGATTTGCGTCCCAACATATCGACATAAGTCACATAACCTTCCGTGAACTTTACTTTCGGATTTCCTTTGTTATATTGGAAGAATGATCAATACTGACGTCACGTGAAAACCTAAACTGGAGCATTACAAATACTACAGCCAATCATGCGGCGATGGGTGAAGCTGAGTGTATGGGATTCTTTCGGAAAGAGAAATTGCTCTGTAACGTCGTGTATCTAAAACGCGTGTAACTAACAATATACTAAACATAGAGAATACCAGGCTAGTGTCTTTTGATATCAAGTTTATCAGGCAAGGCTAGGAAACGCGTAGGAATTCCAAGGCTTGCCGAGGAATTCCTACCGTTTCCGAGCCGAGCCTGATAAACTTGATATCAAAATACACTAGTCTGGTATTCTATTTATCAGGTAACGTTTTATGCTCGAAAATTACCACAGATGACGTCGTTATCTATGGACAGAACGAGGACTTGTTTACGTTGCGTCCTTACACTGACGTCATTCGGTAACGTCACGTGACGTCAACCGACCAATGGAACGTCAGCTTTCACTTTGTTGTAACCCGGATGTTGATATCAGGTCAATGCCTGATACAACAATATGTTATCAGTCAGTACGTATTCGGTCAATACAGGGCAGGTTACCTGATAAACAGATGTTTAAAGTGAATATATTTGGGGACCTAAGGCATTTATAATTTGTCACAGGCGTAGTCAGCAATACAATCGCAACGTGTGGTGTTTGAGCGAGCCCGAAACAAAGCCTGTCTAGTGCATTTTTCCAAGTTCTTGCCTACCTTGAAAAGGTTATACTGTATAGTGTATGGAAATGGATAGGTGGGATAACGTTTTTCAAATGAGACATTTATTGAGTCCTAGGTCCGAGTCTTCCACCTGTGGACTTTGAATGACGTCGGAAATATCATTTACCGGCGACATTTACCGTTGTAACGAATTGTCATTGTTTCTTATACTATTTATAAATTATATTATAAATGTTTTGAAATATCGCTAGTATAAGTATCTATTAATAATATACATGTAGTGGATAAATGTGTGCATTGTGATGAAACAAAGATAATTTTCTGTGTATGTACAACTGTAGCACGACAACGTCACGGGTGTTAATAACGACGACGTAACGTACGTCATGTCAAAACTACTTCTCTACGACAAAGTGACGTCAGATGGGTATCTTTGTTGGTATAGACAGATGGTTTATCAGTTGAATACAACATTGGTTATATATCATATTGTTCGAGAGCGATCATATTTTCTAAATATGTTAAAAACTCAGGTTCACATTTTTGACCCATAAAGGAGGTTTTTGCTTGGCTCGTCACATATATGTTTCCATTTTCAGCAAACTACCTCGCTGGCAGGCTCGCGGGAGCAATTTCGTTCCGAAACAAAGCGCTTAAATACGAAATACGAAGGCGGCTGTGTACGTGTAGTTAATCGGTTTATACGGTCTACCACGTATGTATACGTCTGTGCAGAAACACATCCCTCGCATTTGAGACCAATTTAAGTGCATTTAATCTAGTCACAAGTGAATCATAAGATACCAGTATCTCTTACGTATCTAATATCACGTGTAGCTGTAACTGGATAAGGGGAGTTTATGGGCTTTGCGACCAGTGTTCCGCACAGTCTGATCAGGATCTACACGGTTCGCCATTCCATCAATGACACACCCGCCATGCTTCTAACAAGCACTATAGATCGTTATCAGGGTACAATAACGTGATATTTGAACAGGAGCTACACTGGTCACACAACAAGACCCGTTTCTACAGTCGCTCAACCGCAGATGTACTTATGAATATTCATCTACAACACACCATGGTCGTATACTCCAAGGTCGTATAATAGTATTTGATAACCAGCTGCGCGTTGACAAAATAATGAAATAGACGCTAAATGATAACACGATCTTGCCAATAACTGTCACTTCTTGTATAGGGAATAGTGTGCTAGAAATCAAGCAGCTTGATTGGCTGAACATGACCTGTGTATCACAATATCGAGGCGCGTCGAGGCATGACCAGAGATAACTCACTGAAAACCAATATGATTATTCCCCTTGCCATGACAAACATGTGTACCAAATTTGATTATGTTTCGTTCAAGTAGAACTCTAGATAATGTGCGGACAAAGATACAGAGTGCGAAAATCAAATTCAAGGGGAGATAAGTCATCGGATATTTTTGATAATGAATAGGATGGCCGCCAATGATCCGCCATGTAGAACTCTACTGTATGTTTCACGAAACCTGCCCAAATTGTACGGCTATATAAATAATGCAAAGATAATATATTTTTCGATAATATTAAATTATAGCAAAATTTAAGAATGAGCCTACTTTTTATTTCGTGAAATTTGGTCCAAAATTGATTTTATTGCGAAAAAACAATTTCCACATGTTAAATCACCATAGACATTTTGCTAAAACAAAATCTAATTTCAGAAAAAGTGGACCAATTTTCAAAATAGTTAGATCATTTCCAAGCTATCTACACTGTAAATTTGAGTGTTTAGAGATATAGCACGTTGGAAACACGTGTTAGGTTACACTTTTTTAACACGTTTAGGTGTTCACAACGTGTTCTATATCTAAATGTCAGACGTTTTTAGGGTGTGCTGTATCTAAACACCAAAGAAAACATCAAGGTGTGCTCCAGTAAACACTACGTGTTTTGGTTCAATTTTTAATTTAAAACACGTGGACACGTTTACTGGGAGGTTACAATTTTTAAACACTTGAAACATGTTTAGGTGTCAATGTGTTTTGATTGAAAACATGTGCGTTTTGATTGAAAACAAGCGGACATGTTTTCAATCAAAACTTGGTATGTATATTCCTTATGATGAGTAGATGCGTAAAGTGTATTATGCCCCACAACGATAGTGGAGGGGTCATTTAATGTTTCCCTTGTCCGCCCCGTCCGTCCGTCACCAACCTTGTAACTTGTAAAACTTTTAAACCGTACTAGCCACATACCTGAAACTTGCTATGTACATTCCTATGGGTATATGCGTAAAGTTTATTATGCCCCACAATGATAGTGGAGGGGGCACTTAGTGTTACCCTTGTCCGTTCTGTCTGTCCGTCCCGTCCATCCGTCCCGTCCATCCGTTCGTCCGTGTAGCTTCCTTATGGTGAGTAGATGCACAGGGGTCCGAAGTTGTGCTGGGAAAAGTGTACTGGGTCCGAATCGGTGGGCGTCTTAGTCGGTGGGCATCTTATAAAAAGAGGTCCGAAGTTGTGCTGGGAAAAGTGTACTGGGTCCGAATCGGTGGGCGTCTTAGTCGGTGGGCATCTTATAAAAAGAGGTCCGAAGTTGTGCTGGGAAAAGTGTACTGAAGATGCCCACCGACTAAGACGCCCACCGATTCGGACCCAGTACACTTTTCCCAGCACAACTTCGGACTAAGATGCCCACCGACTAAGACGCCCACCGATTCGGACCCAGTACACTTTTCCCAGCACAACTTCGGACCCCTGTGAGCAGATGCGCAAAGTTTATTTTGATTTTAATTCGACCCCCCCCCCCCCCCCCCCCCCCCCGAGTCATTGATTATCATCCCCCTTTTCGACTAGGAATTTCCCAATTTTGGCTGGTAACTCGTAAAACATTTAAACCATATGTCTACATACCTGAGACTGTACATTCCTTATGAAGAGTAAACGTGTAAAGTTGAGTATGCTCCACAACGATCGTGGAGGGGGCATTTAGTGTTACCCTTGTCCGTTTATTTGGATTTTTAAGTTGACCCCCCGATCGTGGATTATCTCCCCCTTTTCGACTTGGAATTTTCAAATTTTGACTTGTAACTCGTAAAACATTTCAACCATAATACATACCTGAGACTTGGTATGTACATTATTTATGATGAGCAGACGTGTAAAGTATAGCATGCTCCACAACTATCGTGGAGGGGGCATTTAGTGTTACCCTTGTCCGTCCTGTCTATCCATCTCGTCCGCCCGTCACCAACCTTGTAACTTGTAAAACTTTTGAACAGTACTAGCTACATACCTGACACTTGGTATGTAGCTTCCTTATGATGACTAGATGAAGATGTGCAAGTATGGTGGTACTAGGTGGTAAGTAAAGAAAGTGAGAAACGGATCTAAACGCGAAAACTTAATGTTGAAAGTTGCAAATGGACAACATGTGTGCACGTTTCTCCATTCTCCTGTAACTTCTTTAGCGCATGACCGATTGGCTTCAAACTTCATGTGCATGTTTATCATCATTCATCGTTTCATTCCCCACCCCACCCATGCTCCCATTGTGCCCAAGGTCAAGGTTAATTAACTTTTAAATTTCATATTCAGTAGATTTTCACATTCAGTACATGTGTGCATGTTTCTCCACTCTCCTATAATTTCTTTAGTGTATCACCGACTGGCTTCAATATAGGAATGAATGGCCTTTTTGTGGAATTTATCGGGGTATAAACTTGGAAAAGTCGCGGGAATACGGGACGAAGGCCGGAAGGCCTCGTCCAGTATTCCCGCGACTTTTCCAATATATCCCCGATAAATTCAACAAAAAGGCCATTCATTCCTTATAATTCCAGCATTTGAAATAAATTCATCAAGAAAATGTGTTTATTTTCCGTTTTCTTAAATAATTATTTTAACTGCGCCTGACGGTTACAGAAAGTAGTTCGGCATGGGAGTTTACTGACATATACATTTTGGACAGAGACTTGCTACGGATCAATCAAATGTTAGGGAATTGTGTAAACATTTGTGTGCTGGAATTATAACTTCATGTGCATGTTTCTCATCATTCATATGTTCATACCCCACGCGACCCATGCTCAAATCTTCCCCAAGGTCAAGGTTAATTAACTTTGAAGCTCATGCATTGCATATTTAGAATAGTATGTAGAGTATATGTGTAGTACACACTTGGTAGTTACAGAAGAAATATAGTAGTTTAATAGTCAACAGCGCTCCAGATAAGGCGCGTATTGGCGTATTTTACGTACTTATTTTAGCAGAATATGCATTGATTATCAACAGTGGGAGTACAAAATACTCACAGCAATGTGAAAATACGCATTAATTTTAAAATTATGTACTGGAAATACTGTAATAAAGTTGAAAATGTACTTAGTTGATATGCAAAAAGCAAACACTAAGTAAATGTTCAACTGTATTACAGTATAACTAAGTGAATAAGTAACAATACACTCGAATGAATTTGTTTTGATCAGTAGTTCCATATTTAATAATGAAGAAAATCAATAATCCATTTGTTTTAATAAAAATACGCATTTAATTTGAAATCAGGGGCACAATTCTCTTTAGACACAAGATTATCTGGACCTCTGAATTAATATAATACAGGCGCGGATCTAGGATTTCGGGTTAGGGGGGGGGGCGTAACTATTTTGCAATACTTGACTATATTATCGAACGAGCTAAGCTCGTTCGATAATATAGTCAAGTATTGCAAAATAGTCGATCGAGCGGAGCGGAGCAGAAAAATGCATGGAATACATGGCACTTGGCATGAAACGTGCCTTGTCAGTTGTAAAAAATCTTTACTCGGCGAATTTTAGGGGCGCGCGCGGGTCCGCCCCCCCCCCCCCCCCCCCCCCCCCCCCCCCCCCCCCCTACCCCCCCCCCTGAATCCGCCCATGTAATATGTCTACATGTACAGATGTATGTGTATGAATTTTGTATCAATTTATGTACGATTTTTGATACAAAATATATCAAGAAATTGGAGGTTTCCTGTGCTATCATGTGCTTTAATTCAGACATACCACATTATAAACTGCTTATACATTTGCACAGTCAGGCTATCGGGATCTAGAATGTTCATCAACTATGTGAAAATACATTTTAATATTTCATTTTGTCAACTCATCATCTGACGAACTTGTCACTATCTTACATTAGTTGGTGTTGGATGCCAGACGAGTTGATCGAAGGACGAAACACTATTGGTCAAAACTATTGGTCAAAACTAAAGCGCCCTTTCATTTATTATTAACCCTTAACATGCTGGGAACGGAAATTGTCGTCTGCTGTTGTTTTATATTTTGCCTTCTCTCTCAGTATCACTTTAGAATCATTTTCATTGGAACTGATTCTACAGTGATGTCAAAGCATATTTTTGACGAGCAAATGGAAAATAAAAAAATAAACACCAGACGGAAAAAAAACAAACTCAGCAGGATAATGGTTAAAATATACTTCTACCCACCAATCGCAGGGCTGTCTGGCGACTGTTACGTGGGCGGATAAATAAACTAACGCGGAATGGCATATGGCTCCTGTTTTCCGCATACTACGGGTTCGCACTGTAATAACTTAAACCTATTACTAACTACAGTAAACATATATATATATACATATACTACAACTACCGGTAACTTCCAATACCCCTAGACAAAAGTCGAACTGTAATAACTTAAACCTATAACTAACTACAGTATACATATAATATAACTACCGGTAACAACTACCGTATATATATAATATAACTACCGGTAACATACAGGCAACATATGTGCAATAATATATTTATCCCACCCATGGCTGTGATAATGTAATAAATTCAGTATAATAAAAAATAATAAATTTATCCTAAAATTGAAAATTTCTCCCCCAAAGTATACTTTGCTAGATAAGTATACTTTGCAATGTTGGTGAAATAGGCTACTGATGAGCTGAATTGCAAAATATTCCAACGTGTTTCACTGACCGGGAAGCTGGGAAGGTATGTATTTAACGATATAAAGCCATCCGTATTATACCCCTGGCGCATACAAAGTATGTCGAGGGTAAATAGTTTTCGCCATTCCGTCCGTCCGTACATGTTGACGTCCGTAAGATTTGCGTTAAAGTTTTTATTTGTCGGTCCAGGTGGCGGCCTGGTGGGGGGGGGGGGTGTAGCCTATGCTCACTTGTTCTAGTTATTTCTGGATTCCAGGCCACCTCTATTAAGCAATAAACTGTCTAAAGCAACCACCGTTTCTGTGACCCCAGAAGCACATTTACTATATAAATGACCTCTATTAAGCAACCACCTTCCTTAAGAGGCCACTTTTGACATATCCCTTCGGCGCTTGCTTAAGACAGATGTGTATTCCGAAAATAATGGGTTAACTGTGCACCTTACTGGGAGTCACTGGAGCCATGTGATATTGTGTAGTACGGGTGCCTGGTACCAGATCAGGATATTGTAATTGTATCAGGTAACAAGCTTTATATTGGCCAAATACGTACCGACTGATAACATATTTCTGTATCAGGCATTGACCTGATACAAATAACAGGGTTACAGATGGGCCGGTGGCCTACATCACCAAATAAACAATACACAAGTACATGCATACAAAATTAATGTTAAAGCGTTTTCCGATAGGTTAATATGCATGCTAAGTATTTAGCCCTCCATTCCAGTTTATAAACGTACTAGATTCAATCCGAGACAGATGGCCACAACAGTTCAGCTTGACAACAGTGCGGATCAAGTCCATCTATTTAACATGCTGTTCGCATATGTGGATCACGAGTGGTAAGTGGTTCAAACTTATGGGTCGTATTTTGACAAACCCAGGCTTATTTCATTCATAAGAGTACCTGGCAATCAGGATATTTAACTGCTGAAAGTTAGTATGTACCCTGCAAAAACAATTTTGGGTACATATTGTCGTCTGTCTATCTGTTCGTCTATTCCTTATGTACCTCGAAAAGCAATTTGGGGAACATAGTCGTCTGTCTATCGGAGATTTGCATTAATGTTTTCGGCTGCCTACTCTCTCTTACCAAAAGTTGAATTGGTTTGAAACTTCAAAAACTTATTTGTCATACTTGATAGGGAACAAAAGTGTGTGTAGATCCTGATCAGCTAGCACACTCACACTCACACAACTTGATAGGGATATACTGTTTGGGTACCTCCTGATCATCTAGCAAACTCACACAACTTGATAGCGATCTACAGTTTGTGTACATCCTGATCAGCCAGCACACTCGTACAATGTGACAGTGATCTACAGTTTGTGTACATCCTGATCAGCCAGCACACTCGTACAATGTGACAGTGATCTACAGTTTGTGTACATCCTGATCAGCCAGCACACTCGTACAATGTGTTAGAGATCTAGAGTTTGTGTAGATCTTGATCAGCCAGCACACTCGTATAATGTGATAGGGATCTAAAATTTGCGTAGATCCTGAACAGCCAGCACTCATACAATGAGATATGGATCTAGAGTTTGTGTTGATCCTGATCAGCCAGCACACTCATACAATGAGATAGGCATCAAGTATTTGTGTAGATTTGTAACAACATCCCGCATCATTCTACAGAAAGCCCATGGTGCCCGCTAAACCCAAATGTCAAGGTCACTGACTTAGAAATTAACGCTCAGTTTATGCTTTAATATTCCATACATGCATTTGTAACAACATCCCGCATCATTCTACAGAAAGCCCATCATTCTACAGAAAGCCCATGGTGCCCGCTAACCCCAAAGGTCAATGTCACTGACTTAGAAATTTCCGTGTTTGGAAAAATTAACGCTCAGTTTATGCTTTAATATTTCATACATGCATTTGTAACAACATCCCGCATAATTCTACAGAAAGCACATGGTGCTCACTAACCCCAAGGTTATTACAAGCTCCTTATATACTATCAAACTGCGCCAGGCGGGACATTTTGCTCCGCGGAGCTCTTGTTTTAATTAAGAATTAATGTTTTGAAATGCAACATTTTGTCCGTTACTGCAATCAGAAATAAAGTATGTTTAGAACAATGTATACACACAGTTACCAGTACATGTCTGGAATAGTCTGACAAGTGTCTACAGTGTTTGTCAGACCGGTATGGCAAACACTGTGGCATCTTATTCCTTTACATCGCCTTTCTTTTTACTTTGTAACTATTTACTCAACTAACCTAACATTCTCTTATATTTTGGGTGTGGTCTGCATGTAAGGAAATTGGATGGCTTCTGCTTCTGGCACACGTACTGATGCAAAATTTAAACCCATTTGAGAACGCAAGGTAGCATCACTTGGTGTCTCACATTTCGACTGCAGGTGTCATGAATTCACTCACACCAACCCATTCTTCAGTCTCCTTGTAACGCCCCTCATGTCGTTTCCAGATCACTTCCCACTGTGTTGTGAATGCATGCTATGTATATACTGCCATGACAAACATTCCGTAGCAATTGTCACTGTTTTATTTGTCACAAAGAAAACCGCTTCTTGGATATTTGAATAATAAAACCACTGTGGAATTATCAAATGCAAAACCGCTGTCAATTAAATTAATATTGTTCTTCATGTATGTTGCCACCATTTCTATCTTTAGACTTAGATTTGAAAATTTCATAAGGTACATTTTCTTGTTACCCAGATTAGACATTTTATTTATGGTAAACAATCTCAAAACCAGGTTTAAATTTGAAACTTCCATAAGGTACGTTTTCTCATGGACCGACACTGGACAATTCATGAGAAAACGTACCTTATGGAAAAAAATCTCAAAATCAGCGTAGCTATGCTGGTTTAAATGTGAAAATTCAATAAGGTAACATTTCTCATGAACCGATATTGGGTAATTCATGGGGAAAAGTACCTTATGGAAAAATCTCAAACAGCCTACCTATACTGGTTTCAATTAGAAAATGACATAAGGTAAAATTTCTCATGAACCGACATTGGGTAATTCATGGGGAAAAGTACTTTATGGAAAAATCTCAAAACCAGCCTAGCTATGCTGGTTTCAATTAGAAAATGACATAAGGTACGTTTTATTATGGGCCAACACTGGACAATTCAAGAGAAAAGGTACCTTATGGAAAAAATATCAAAACCAGCCTAGCTATCCTGGTTTCAATTTGAAAATTTGATAAGGTACGTTTTCTCACAAACCAGCACTGGGTAATTCATGGGAAAATGTACCTTATGGAGAAAAGTTCAAAACCAGCCTAGTTATGCTGGTTTCAATTGGAAAATTCCATAAGGTACGGTTTCTCATGAGCAGACACTGGACAATTCATGAGAAAAGGTACCTTATGGAAAAAATCTCAAAACCAGCATAGCTATGCTAATTCCAATTTGAAAATCCCATAAGGTACGTGGTGAGCTGCTGGTAAATTAAGGCTGTGACTGGAGAAATGGGGCTTATGGGTTTTGCAACCAGTCAGCCTGTGCATACGCCAATCAATGCTACGCTGGTCGGAAATCCCATGATCCCCATTTCTCCAGTCGCATCAACAACAACAACATCCCGGACAGCAAAAAAGTGGCCATCTTGGAACAAGAATAGCATCTCGACCAACAACCACCTGATTTACGTCGACTAGGGGAGGGGTGGAGGTGGAGGGGGCTCTAAAATTCGCCGATTGTTTTAAAAATATTCACCAAATCCAATGGTAGTTTTCTTAAACCCTGGTTTGGGAAATTATTGTGCACTTGGCGACGGATAGCCTAAACCACGGTTGGAGCATAAACCCCAGTTAAGACTGCCCAAACCCAAAGGCTTGCCAAAGGCACAATAATTCACTAAATCCCAACTCAACTTCCATTTGCGACCGTAATTCAATACAAAGTCTAAACCCTAGTTTGGACCCAAAACCATAATTTAAGAAAAATAAAACTGCCAACCGTGAGTGGGGGGGGGGGGGGGGGGGGGAGGGGGTGGGGGGGGGGGGGGGGGGGGGGGGAATATCCGCATGCAGATGTGCTAGCCTATCTACCATTGTGGTGGGTAGTTCAAAATACCATGTTGCATGTAAACTAACTGTGGCACAACTAGTGCGTGTTTTGCGAAGATCTGTATCTGACATAATATCAGCTCCACGTACATATATATACCAACTACAATCTTATATTTAGGACTTTTCGCCCCTAAATGGAATATTGATATGTTAATTTTGCAACCAATCCAATTGTCACAAAATGGTTTTCAGACTAGTCCATTTATGAAAAGCGGGTGTTTTTGCTCTAAAATATGAAAATTACTTGCAACAAGTGCAGATCCGGATGAGACGGCTCGTCATAAGCCGGCTCATCTGGATCTACACTGTTTGCCAATACCACTATACAGGTCTGTAGTGTTGAAAGGGATAGAACTGTATATATATATTAAAAATTCACAGAACAACTTGAGACGACCCCCAAAATCACTGCGGACATACTCGTTTCTGCGGACATATTCATACCTTGGACCCTCCTGAATACGTCGCGGACATTTTCGTTCGTGCAGACATATTCGTACCTTTCATGTGTGGGACTCTATAGTGACTCTAAAGTGGCCTAATGAAACATTGTTCTGTACTTTGTCCTATTTTCAAGTATGCTACGGGGGTCCGGGCTCATGAAAATCTATACCATTATTTCTTCCTCTTAAGTTAAAAAGGGGTATTTTTTCATAGAAAATAATGGCCAAGTTAAAACGGTGATATTTTGGTTAAACAATATTTTTTCGGCATAAAAACACCAAGGTGCACATCTTCAATATGTGTAGAAGACGTGTGTATAGTTTCAGATCGACTGACTGAACGGTTTCAGAGGAGTTGTGTACACAAACTCTGTACCCTATATACAATTGTATACAAAAATGTAGAAAAAATGGCTATTAAATTAAAAAGGTGATATTTTTTTGGCATAAAAACACCAAGGTGCACATCTTCAATATGCCCGCCCGCCACCGCCCGCCCGCCGTAAAACATAATACGAACCGTTTTTTTTAAAACGGTTGTATAAAAATAAGGACATTTTGTCAGAAAATAGGAAAAAATAAGAATTGCTAAAAAAAAAAGGAAACAATAGGATACTTGACGGCCTGGCACTATAGCATCGATACCATAGTTTTAAAGAAGATTTTCAATTTGTAAGGTGAAAATAACAACTGACAATACAAAACATAATTTCTTTCTCATTTAATATAGTTCTCAGCAACATATAGCAGCACCATGCCATACTAATACTACTACACGAGGAGTCATGATACAAAAGGTATTTTGACCAGAGTAGTTGCTGATCAGTAGCCGATTTCACCAACATTGCAAAGTATACTTATCTAGCAAAGTATACATTGAGGGAGAAATTTTCAATTTAAGGATAAATTTATTAATTTTTATTATACTGAATTTATTACATTATCACAGCCATTTTTGCTGTGATAATGTAATAAATTCAGTATAATAATTCTGCATACTTTTAATCATCAAATATATGCAGTCGTTAGTTCTATATGAAATAATGCATTTCCGGAAAAATAAATGATTACTCCCTCAAAGTATACTTTGCTAGATAAGTATAATTTGCACTTTTGGCTACAGGTATGTGGGAGCCAGGTTTAATTTTAAAACTTCCGTATGTTTACTTGCAGATAAGAAAGAGTGCACCCTGCTGACCAACCCGGTAATTCTGCAATATTTCTATAAATCTCTTTAAAAATCCAGTTTTTATGCCCCACCACGATAGTGGAGGGGTCATTTAGTGTTACCCTTGTCCGTCCGTCCCATCCGTCCGTCCGTCCCGTCCCGTCCGTCCGTCTGTCCGTCACGAAACTTTAACGCTCGGGTAAATTTGGCCTCATTTATTATCAAAGCGATATGTGGGGCATCCGTGTTCTATGAACACATTTTTTAGTTTTTGTTTGTTTCAGTTATTTTGCTATCATTTACAAAAACATCTAGAAATTTAGAAAACATCTTCCACAAATATGGGACATTTGATAAAGCGTATTACAGAAAAGCACATATAACATACATTTATAATTATACAAATAAATAATAAAATACATATAAATAGTTGAGCGATTTATACAGCGAAAAATATACAATGATATCGCAATCAATAACACACAAGTGTGATTATTGTCTGTTCCACGTTTTTGCTGCCAACAAACTTTTGGCAATTAAACACATTAAATCTAAATAATATTTAAATACTATTTCATCCACAACAAAAAATTACTCTCCATACTTTTTTTTTTATTTGATGAAATTATCAATTATTGATTATATTGCGAAAAAAACTATTTTCCTACGGGACAGAGCTCCAGATAAGGTACATATTGGCGTATTTTCTTGCACTTATTTTAGTAGAATACGCATTGATAATCAACAGTGGGAGTACAAAATACTTGCATTGATTTTCAAACTGAGTAGTGAATATATTGTAATAAATTTGAATAAAGTGTATTTTCAAATTTGTTTTAATTTCTATCATCTGTTCTCTATTTAATATTAAAGGTAGAAATGCAATAATAAAGTCGTAAAAGTAAAATACACATTGAATTTGAAATCTGGGGGTATATTACTCTTTAGATACAAAACTTATCTGGAGCATGTGGGAATTTATTTAACACTGCAAAAATGAGCATCAGCATGGGGTAGAGCTTCAGTTAAGGTGCATAATTTGGAGGCAAATTTCTTATTTCTCCATCAAAAATGGCAAATTGGGAGTGCTTTAGAATCGTCTCAATGAGACGATTCTAAAGCACTCCCAACTTGCCATTTTTTATGTAGAAATAACAAAATTTCACCCCAAGTTGGTCATTTTATTGCACACCTTAACTCTGATGGGGGAGGGTCGAAAAACGAAAACATTTGTATGGTGACTGTGAAATCTGGCTAGATAGCTTGTAAACAGGCATGAGAATGGCTGTTACTGAAAGCATCTGAAAATCAACTGAAACCCCCTCACCCCACTTATAAAAGTATGAAATTCGAACACCAGATTGATTCCGAATCATTTTGAAAACGCAAATCATGACAAAATCATGTGAAATCATCTGATCTGCTGAAGATTCTCATGCCTGTGCAAATGATGTAACACAAGTTAGATTTTGAAAATCAATCCACAAATTCCACAATTATTTTTAAAAATTCTATTTTTAGCCCATACAAAAAATAATTTTCCCCTATACACTCAATACATTTGGTATTTGATGAAATTTCGTCAAAAATAATTTTGTTAAGGAGGGCGACTTCTTTGTTATTGATGAAAAAGTACTTGCATTTAAATATTTTTTGGATTTAATGTGTTTAATCGCCAAAATTTCGTCGCCAGAAAAACACATAACAGAAAGTAGTGATTGCTATTCAGAAGCCCTCACATTCGGGCCATTTTTACTCATTTTACGAGACAAACATTTCTTATAGAGAATGGTTAGTGCCGTGAATGGGAAAAAATATCTGGCAAGGCTCAGGAAACGGGATGGGCGAGGCTCTGCCGAGCACATCCCGTTTCCGTGCCGCGCCAGATATTTTCTCTATCTATTTTCCTTATTTCTGAACCAAAGTATATGTTGTGACCACTCATTTGAACCGTCTCGGCGAGACGGTTCAAATGAGTGGTCACAACATATACTTCTGATGAGAAATAAAGAAATTCTTGAGCCTTGCCGGATATTTTTTCCCATTCACGGCACTAACCTACTATTCTATTTATCCCATCAACACATACAAATGGCATTAAAATGCAAAAACAATAACCCCAGCAACCGCACATATTCATACGCAGTGATTAGGTCGTATTGACAGGATATCAAAATGTTTCACGGCACCGTGTTTCACACTGTGTTGACGGGATAAGTAAACATTTAAAGGCACTGGATGTCAACTATGGCTAGGACATAGTATGTATGGTATCGTGAAAAAACAAATCTGATCTAAATAAGTTGCCGAACATGTGAAATCATGTGAGAAACTTCCATTGGAACAATTTCTGTGGTAGCCTTGGCATTCTTCATATTTACATCCTTGTTAGTTTCGATGCCATATTGCTTCGATTTCCATATAATACAACAAATAAAGAAACATTTACTCAGGACTCCAGATAAGGAATTAGTAATGGAGTATTGTCACTCCATCATTTCTGAAGCAATCGGGTATTTCTAAATTTTAATTGGGCAATTGGGTAAAATAAAATCACACTACTGTTTACACATCAGCAGACCACAACTATTGAATAGTTTGCTTCTAAATGAAAACATGTCTTGGCATTTAATTAGAATTGTCTCCTTGGAGACAATTCTAATGAAATACCAAGATGTGTTTTCATGGAAAAATATGCTATATTTGTGGTCTGTTTAATGTTTTATGTAGCATGATAACGATACCACCAATTTTTCATTGCTTTTTGATACTCACTACTTCTGATTTCAATTGGGTATTTAAGCAAATACGCACCTTACCTGGAGCTCTGATTTACTAAATGTAAACACCAAAATGACAAACTACGCCAATTGTAGCCTCGTGGATGCCCACGAAGTTGTTCTAAGGGAAGTCACTCGTGACAGTTCAACAGATAAGGTGAGTATTGGCGTATTTTACGCAATTATTTTAGCTGAATACGCATTGATTATCAAAAGTGGACCTACAAAATACACACAGCAATGTGAAAATATGCATTGATTTTCAAATTGAGTAGTGAAAATACTGTCAGAAAGTTGAAAATTCACTTAGGTGAGCTGCAAAAAGTAAACAGTGTTTGCTGTTTGCAGCTCAAATAAGTGCATGTTTACATTTGTTATATTTTTATCATTTGTTCCCTATTTAGTATGAAGAAAATCAATAACATATTTTTGTAAAAGTAAAATACGCAAAGATTTTGAATTAAGGGGGTATATAGTACACTTCAGACACAAAGCTTATCTGGAGCTCTGGTTCAAGTTTGGTAACATATGTATAAGACCAGTCTATCAAGTCATTAAATTACAATGAGATCGTCAGTAAAATATCATTCTACCACAACAAAACAGGGCTTATTGTCTGTGACCAGTGTAGCTCTTGCTCAACTAGTGTATCCACAGCCAGAAAAATAACCGACTTCACGAAAATCGCTAAATACACTTATCTAGCTATTAAGTATACTTTGAGGTCGATTTTTACATTGTTGTTTTTTGGTGGTTTTTTTTTATAACCAAAATAAAATGGCTGTGATAATGCAATAAATATACAAAATCATCAAACATAAACAGTCATTAGTTCTATAATATGAAACAATTAATTTCAGTAAAAATAAATAAATACTCCCTAAAAGTATACTTAATAGCTAGATAAGTATTATACTATACTTAGCAATTTTGGTGAAATCGGCTACACTCCTCATATTTAGCCAGAGACAGTAATTTCTACTTCTAACAAATGATACAAAATTTACACTGACCAGGGTCTGTGATTACTCAACTCTCTGAGCATATTCTCAGATGTGTACTCGAAATCAAGCAGTTTGATTGGTCGAGGCTGAGCTCAGTCTCGGCCAGTAAAACTGTTTGATTTTGAGCACGACATTTGACTATAAGATTCAACAGTTGATGTACTTCAACTTTCTCAGAACTTTGTTGAAACTGAAGCTCAAAATCATTGAGTATGAATGACCAAAACTGAGCACAGCTCAGCTTCGACCAATCAAACTTCTTGATGTTCAGCACGAAATTTGAGTATCTGCTTCAACAGTTGATTTCTTCAACTTTCTGAGAACATTCTCAAAATTTGTACTAAAAAATCGAGCAGCCTCAGCGCTCAACCTCGACCAATCAAACTACTTGATTCGAGTACCGGCCCAGAAACTCAATAAGCCCCGTTTTGTCATGGCGTACCACACTGGACAGATCCGTCATTATTGTCGCATATATTCGTGGACGGGATAAACACTGTAGACCCTGGACACTGGAAAGTGTAGGTCGTTCCGAACGAACACACGTAGAAACTGTGACAGTTCCCAGGTACGGGGAAATACACGTTGTCCTTGTCTGGTTTACACGGGTCCGTGCTGACTGTGGTGGCGGCGGCCATCTTGGTACTAGGAATTGTGGGTACAGGAACAGCTGTTGTTGTTGTTGTTGTAGGCGGGGCTGTGGTGGGAGTGGTCTTGATTCTGATTGGTGGAAGGTTGGTTGTGGTTTGTCCGTATCTGCGGTTGATAACTGGAATAGCTGCTCCAGGGTCTAAAAGAATAATACAACAAGAATATGTTACAAGATTGATTTATTGTTTGATTAATTGGTTGGTTGATTGCTTCACTGATTGATTGGTTGATTGATTCATTGCTTCACTGATTGATTGGTTGATTGCTTCACTGATTGATTGATTGATTAATTGGTTGGTTGATTGCTTCACTGATTGATTGGTTGATTGATTGATTAATTGGTTGGTTGATTGTTTCACCGATTTATTAGCGTTTCTATCCGTTTAACATTTACATTTGGAATAAGCTTTTCTTTTCTATTTCTTTTATATTTCTCATCGAAAGTACATGTTGTGACAACTAATTATAACCCTTAGACCGCTACTGACAACAATTGTCATCTGCTGTTGCTTTTATATCTCGCCTTATTTCTCAATAAAAACATGGTTTGACTGCACTTCAGAATCATTCCCAATGGAAACGATTCTGAAGTGCTGTCAAAGCATGTTGTAAATTATTCTAAAGTGCTGTAAAAGCATGTTTTTGATGATAAAAATGGAAAATAGAAAATAAAAAGCGGACGACAAAAAAAAAAATAGCGGTCTAAGGGTTAATCAACACGTTGATAGTTTGATTGGTGGACACAGCGTACAGTTCTGATGAGAAATAATGAAAGTATTTGAACGTTTCCCTCAGTAAAATGTGAGATTTGTCTAGAGGGCAACACTACAGATATAGAGAATAGTAGGTTAGTGCTGTGAATGGGAAAAAATATCTGGCAAGGCTTAGGAAACGGGATGTGCGAAGCTCTGCCGAGCACATCCCGTTTCCGTGCCGCGCCAGATATTTTTCCCATTCACAGCACTAACCTACTATTCTATTTATCCTTTCAACACCTACAAATGTCTTTAAAATGAAAAAAAAATAACCCCACATATTTATACGTAGTAGGATATCAAAAATGTTTCACGGCACAGTGTTTCACGGCACAGTGTTTCACGCACTGTGTTGACGAGATAAAAACTGAATATATCATACTAGATGGTCGCGGCCCGCATGTCGCGCCCATCGAGGCTTTGATAGTACACCGAAAAACTTTAACCAAAAACTTTAACATACGGATGGACGTACGTACGGCAATGTGCCGACTATATCACGCTGTCCACAAGAGGGCGCAACAAAAACTGGATATTTTTATCAGTTTTCTGCAGCAATGAGAAACCAGAAAGAAATTGGGTTTGTTGCATTACAAACACTATATGTTTTATGCATGCCCGATGGCTGCAGCCTATTTAATAAAAGTAATCTCATGTGGCAAAAACTTGAATGCAAATTTATTTGGCTATGACCTTATGCTTTCATTGGTGGGCCATAGAATTAAACTCTGGAGAATGATAAACAAACATATACAGTGTATTCAAAATCATAATGCAGTTGTGTCATAAATATGTCAATATGACTGCAACAGAAAACATGATGAAAACATGTGATCATGATGATGTGCTTACGCAATAAACAAAATCTATAATGATATTTATTAAATTGTTGACTGATTTCATATGAAACTGAGCATAGCGTAGTTCTTATGAAATCAGTAAACTAGTTTAATAATTATCAAATTAAAAATTATTATTATCAAATAAAATTGTTGACTGATATCGGCATAGCCTACTGTCTGTTTCACGAAAGCTGCCCAAATTTTACGGCCATATAAACAATTCAAAAACAATATTTTGTTCAATAATATTAAATTAAAAGAAAATTTAAGAATGAGCCTTCTTTTTATTTCATGAAATTTGGTCAAATAGTGATTTTATTGCGAAAAAACAATTTCCCCATGTTAAATCCCCACCATAGACATCTTCACAGAGTGAAGATGTCTATGGGATTTAACATGGGGAATTTTTTTTATTTTTTTAATTTCAGAAAATACTGGACGATTTTTAAAAATTTGTTAACTTTTGTTTTCTTAGTTAGATCATTTCGATGCTAGGTTTCGGAGTCAATTCCCAATTTTTTTTAATTTTTTGACTCCTCCCACAAATCCTCTAACTCTTTTTCCCCCATGTTAAATTCCCATAGTGAAATCAATTTTTCATAATAAAACCAATATTTGACCGAATTTCACGAAGAAAAAGAAGGCTCATTCTTAAATTTTGCTTTAATTTAATATTATCACAACAAATATTGTTTTTGCATTGTTCATATAGCCGTTATAAAACTGAAATTTGGGCAGGTTTCGTGAAACAGACAGTAGTTTCTTATGAAAGCAGTAATAATAATAATTTGTTAATAGTTTAAACACTTTCAACACAACAGGCCTATTTAGCAGTGTTTGCAAACAGTGTAACTACATGTATTTGTGATGTTTGCAAACAGTATCTCATCAGGATCTGCACTTTTTGCAAGTATTGTCATATTTCTTAGACAAAAAAACACCCCCATCTTAAAAATGGACTAGTCTGAAAATCATTTTGTGACAATTGGATTGGTTCTTCAATTAACATATCCCAGTCCATTCCAGTTATTTAGGGTTGAAAGGATTGATAATTATGAAATTACATGTAAATCATCACTAATGTAAGCTACAGCTTTAAATCGGAATACAAATTTACAGGTGTGAAATTTAGTAAATATTTTATTTTTGTTATTTCTCAATGAAAGTATATGTTGTGACCACTCATTTGAACCGTCTCGATGAGACGGTTCAAATGGTGGTCACAATATATACGTCCGATGAGAGATTAAGAAAATATTTGAAATTGTCTGTCTGTAAAATGATGTATCTTCAAAATATAATGGGCTAACTCATAATTCCGACGGACTGATAGTACATGTAGTCACTGATTCTCATGGATTCGTGCCCCAAGCACACATAAGTTCATTTTGTGTGTTATATTCGGATTAATTCCTGAAAATGTATACATCAACATAAAGTTCAAACACTTGACTATGAGTGCACATAAGGAATTCGTCAATTTTTTTGTTTCATAGAAATAACCCACCAAAGTCACCTAATTGATTTTAAATTCATCAGGTTCGTTTTTGCCCTACATTTTTGCACATTTGAGTGACATTAATTTATCACTCATACAATAACGAAGTGTTGCTGCCTAGATGCGTCAACTTTAAATATGGTGAAGTCGAGATTCACCTAGAAATCAACATATATCACATTTTATGCATAATTTGCAAACAAACCCTATTCAGATTAAGGCAGTAAGTATAAAAACCACAAAATAGGTGATAAATCAAAATTGCACGTAACTGTAACATATAGAAACAATGGGAAACAACTTTTTAAAATAATTTTCAGTTAACACTCTTCTTAGAATCTGCTTATTCACTTGTTTTCTACGGGCACGAATCCATGAGAATTGGGGCTACACCGAGATAATTTCACCCAAGCTCTCTGCAAGTGGGCATGATAATAATAAAATGCTTACCTGTTTAATATTCTGCAACCCCCCGTTCTCTCTCCCCGCTTCAAGAATGATTTATTGACTGATTGAATGAATGGAGGTTTTACACATATTCAACAACTGAACAAGGTTATATGGCCCGGTGGCTAATAATAAATCCCTTGTCCAGTGTAGATCCTGATCATCATTTGTGATCATATATTAGGGTCCTTTACTCAGAAAAAGGTACATGTACACGCGCGGATCCAAGATTTCGGGTTAGGGGGGGGGCGTAACTATTTTGCAATACTTGACTATATTATCGAACGAGCTATGCTCGTTCGATAATATAGTCAAGTATTGCAAAATAGTCGTCCGAGCAGAATCTACATCGCATTTCCTGCGTTCTGGCACATTTTGGAGCAAAAATATTTGACACTGTCACAGTATGTTTAGACATGATTTTTGATTGAAAACGTTTACATTTTGAAACAATAAGAAAACGACCGAAAAATGCATGGAATACATGGCACTTGGCATGAAACGTGCCTTGTAACTTGTAAAAAATCTTTACTCGGGGAATTTTAGTGGGGGGGGGGGGGGGGGGGGGGGGGTGGGGGGGGGGGGGGGGGGGGGGGGGGGGGGGGGGGGGGGGGGGGGGGGGGGGGGGGGGGGGGGGGGGGGGGGGGGGGGGGGGGGGGGGCGCGCCGGGTCCGCCCACCCCCTGAATCTGCCCATGATGTACCTACGAGTTTTGCAATCAAGTTAGTCCCAGATCAAGTCTGATCAGGGACTATGATGTTCGCCATTCGGTCATTAAGATTTGTTACTGCTGTCAGCAAAATGGTCAGACTGATCTGGGACTATATGTACACTGGTTGCACATGGCATTAGGTAACTTTTCTCAGCCATGAGCCATATACAGACATAATACAACAGTATGGGGAGAATTGAAAATTCAGCTCTGAAAATAGAACATCCTTGCAGCACAGATCTCGTATTCTGATCTGGTGTCAGGTACATGTGACCACAATAGTTTGATTGATTGAATGGGTTTTTACATCCATTCAACGGCATGGTCATATACTGTCAGAACGCACCTGTATGGAGAATCCACTGTATGCTCAGCACTGAGCTTTCAATACAAATTTCAGCACTGAAACCACGATATCATAGTTTCAGCAAAACAATATTTACACAATTCCCTAACATTTTATTGGCTCGTAGCAAGTCTCTGTCCAAAATTTATATCCCAGTATATTCCCACCCCAAACTACTTTCCGTAACCGTGAGGCGCCGTTAAAATAATTATTAAGAAAACGGAAAATAAATACATTTTTTTGATGAATTTATTTAAAATGCTGGAATTATAAGGAATGAATGGTATTTTTGTTGAATTTATCGGGGATATAAACTTGGAAAAGTCGCGGGAATACTGGACGAGGCCTTTCGGCCTTCGTCCAGTATTCCTGCGACTTTTCCAAGTTTATACCCCGATAAATTCCACAAAAAGGCCATTCATTCCTATAATGATCTGGTGCGAGACACCCTTGCCCCTTATTACACAGTTCTCTTGCAAAGTCGCTCCCCTACCCCCGAAGTGTGAATCCCAGTAAGATGTACCGCTAAAATGTGAATCCAGGATTCATCATTAACCCATTTCAGTCTGAGGATACGATAATTTTTGTTGAAAAAATCTCATTATTTTGTTCATTCATCGATAAAGGTATATGTTGTTACCACTCATTTGAACCGTCTCGTTGAGACGGTTCAAATGAGTGGTAACAACATATACTTTCGAAAGAATATAAAGAAAATAGGGATATTTTTCTCTCAAAAGGTTCATACTACTAAAAGCGTATCCCGTCTGTAATGGGTTAAGGTACACAACCTCCACTGACCACACTACAACACATGGCCCCACGAGGCAATCCTGGTATGGATGGATTCACCACCAAGAGAAGCTGCAGGAAGGTAGGGTCTAAACCAATCAAACACATGTATCAATTGTTAGTTCAGTTGTTGTACATATGTACTTTTACTAAGTGTTAATTCTTGGTGACATCATTTCCAGTGTGATGTAAACACGTAATTTTGTAATTTTAAATAATCGTTATTAGTCTATTTATTAAGCATTTACTATGTAACTATATTTCATAATCAAATGAATTTATCATCAGTAACTAATTTATTTTTAACAGCCTTATTTACATTGCGTTGGAACTATATACCTCATACTATCACAGGTTAGAACTGGTGGAATAGTGACAAAATTGTAGACTCTTTTAATTCCTATAAAGAACATTTTGTGCTTACTGATGTACCTTTAATAGTCACTTTCAACACTACATACCTCTTTTGTTTTATTGGCAAACAGTGTAGATGCAGATGAGCCGGCTCATAATGAGCTGTCTGATCAGGATCTGCACTTTTTGTAAATTATTTTCTTTCTTTTTTTTTCAGAAAAAAACACCCCATTTTTATAGATGGACTATTCTGAAAATCATTTTGTTATGATTGGATTGGTTGGAAAATTAACATATCAAAATCCATTCAAGTTACTTAGGGTTGAAAGGGTTTAAGCACTCAGTCAGATTCTCCTTTAAGTCCAAAACACAATACCTTAAGTCTCCATAATAAATAATTTAATACTGGTACGCTGCAAAATGTTTAAGTCTTGTTTAAAGATACATTGTGTTGATGGAACAGTTTCAAATTTTATTTTTATTTGTCTGTTAAACATATCACATGTACTGTTGTATCAATCTGACTAATTTTTATAACTTTCTGAACATGTCCTTAGATAACATTCTCAACATCATGCAGTTTTATTGGTTGATCCTGAACTGAGCTCAGGATCAACCGATAAAACTTCACGAGTTTTCACTTCATATCTCAAGAACGTGTTAATATGCGGCTGTGACTGGATAAATGGGGCTTACGTGATTTGTAATCAGTGTAGCTCCTGATCAATATTTGTTTGTTGGAGTTTAACGGCCTATCAACAGCGAAGGTCATTTAAGGCCGGGTCAATGGGTTTAGTATTATATATTACCTGTACAAGTACATGTACATGTTCAAGTACATGTACAAATGGGGGGAAAATCCCAAAATCAGAACTGAATATTTACAATAAAAAAACTATATATTCAGCCCTGAAATCAGAATAATCCTGATCAGATGCCAGGTCCTCGCCACACCAGAATCACTTGGCCCCCTCCTAAAAGCAGTACGATCAGTAATACTCTTACTACTTTTATAATGGGCAATAAGCCAATTCAACTCCCAGGTAACAAAAGAGCCAAAGATAAAAACGTACCAGAGGGCCAAACCAGGCAAAAATCATGATTCCTATAAGGAGGAACCCCAACCGCGTCACGGTCACCCGACCACCACTCACTGCTCCTAATCAAATAGCTCACTCCTGTAGCATGATAATCTATATTGCTTGTTAAAAGCATGATGTTTCATTGATGGAATGGCGAACGGTGCACATGTGAGTTTTATAATCAAATGAATTTCATCTTCAAGTATATTTTGGGCAAACGTCAATCATAATCGGGGGGGGGGGGGGGGGGGGGGGGGGGGGGGGGGGGGGGGGGGGGTGGGGGGGGAGGGGTGGGGATCGTTTCACTGAAATTCGTACAACTAAAATGTTTATTGAGCATAGGCTGCATGTGAACGTGAAATTTACAGACTATCATACTTTTGCACTTACGAACATTTTAGTCGTACAAAGGTTAGTGAAACGGCCCGCAGTATTCCAACATTTCTACCTACACAACATATATGAGACTATGTAAACTGTAGTATGTGGCTGTGACTGGATAAATGGGGCCTATGGGTTTTGCGGCCAGTGTAGATCAAGATCAGTATCCGTATCTGCACTGTTCGCCATTCCATGAATGGAACACCCATCATGCTTCTAACAAGCAATATAGATCGTTATCAGGCTACAGGAGTGTGCTACATGTATTTGATCAGAAGCTACCGTGGTCACAAATCCCATAAGCCCAATTTCTCCAGTCACTGCCACATATATGATCTGTGATCACAGTTTTGACCAGCGTAGCTTCTGATCCTAATGCAGCCTGGTGTGGACATAGAGAATAGTAGGTTAGTGCCGTGAATGGGAAAAAATATCTGGCAAGGCTTAGGAAACGGGATGGGCGGGGCTCTGCCGAGCAAATCCTGTTCCTGTGCAGCGCCAGATATTTTTCCCATTCATGGCACTAACCTACTATTCTATTTATCCCGTCAACACCTACAAATAGCTTTAATATGCAATAAAAATAACCCCAGCCACCACACATATTCATACGCAGTGATTAGGTGGTATTGACAGGATATAAACAAAAATTCACGGCACCATGTTTTACGGCACATACGCACAGGATAACGGGATAACTAAATTTCTGCTATGGGCAAAAGGAATCTCCTAATCACTAAGTGAACTGTGCATGCCCTCAATGTGGATGCGCAGGCTGGCATCTAGCTATGTTGGTCGCCAACTCAATAAGCAAATTTTGGTCATGGTGTGTCAGTGACAAACCACATAAGATAAAAGGCATATGTGACCAGGGGTCACATATGCCTTTTATCTTCTGTGGTTTGTGTAATAAAGTAGATTTGATTTGATTTAATGGTATTTAACGACCTGTCAACAGCTAAGGTCATTAATGGGGTCGAACCAATATGTTACCTGTTGTGATGGGGGGTAAATTCCAAAATCAGAACTGAATAAATACAGGAAAAAATATATATTCAGCACTGAAATCAGACTTGGTGCCAGGTCCTCACCGCACCAGAGTCGCTTAACCCCACTCCCCAAAAGTAATAGGATTAGTACTAATATGATTACTTTTGTAATGGGTATAACCGGATTCAACTCCCAAGTACCAGAGAGCCAAAAATGTACCTGATGGTCAAAGGTAAGACGACAACTGATGTCTACAGTTGTATGTTACACATAGCTATATTGGTCTATAAAACAGAACACAAACTTTCCAACATGTGCTTGTATTATACATTTAGTCATCTAGAAACACACACTCGGTGTACCTATTCATATAAATATATTATTTAAACCTTACAAAGTGAAATTAAATTTTGTCGTCTGCTGATATTTTTTTTATCATACTTTTTCTCAGGAAAACATACTTCGGCAGCACCTTAGAACCATTTTAAATTGAAATGATTCTAGAATGCTGTAAAACTATGTTTTTATTAGGAACATTTTTAAGACAACATATATAAAACAACAGCAGACGACAATTTCCATTTCCCGTAATCTAAGGGATAAAACTATGTGCCTTTTTTATATAATAAACAATAATAAACAAGAAATCAGTAACACTGATGGATCTACTCTCAAAAACTTTAGTGCAAAAAAAACAAACAAATTTTAACCCTTTGAACCCGAAAGCCTGCTATAACGGGTTCATGCAAACAGTGAAGATCCAGATGAGCCGGCTCGTAACGATCTGCACTTTTTGAAAATAAATTTCATATTTCTTGAAAGCAAAATCACCCCCTTATCATAAATGGACTAGTCTGAAAATCAGTTTGTGACAACTGGATTGGCTGCAAAATTAACATATGCAAATCCATTCCAGTTACTTAGGGGTGAAAGGGTTAATGCAAACTTCAAAGTCATTTGACCTTGACCTATAGGCTATAATGAAGTTTCAAGTCTATCAGATGTACGAGAATAGAGATATCCGGTAGCAAATTTAACGCAAATCTCAGACCGACTAACGGACGGATGGACACGGTGGTAACTAAATATCGCTCAATTTTTTGAGGTGCCCATAAAAACTAAGCTTATCACGAGTACATGACACATTCAGCTGGACTAATGTTAACACAAAATGTCACACATAAGAATCGTCTCTGAAACTGTTTATATCTCTCATTCCTATATTAACCCTTACAAAGCTGAATTAAATTTTGTCATCTGCTGTTAATATTTTATTTGTAATCATACTAAAAAATACATTTTTTTTTTATCGGCATCTCCAATGGAGATGATTCTCATGTGCTGCCAAAATGCGTAGTTTGCTAACAAATAAGTTAAAAATGAAAAATAGCAGTTGACAAACTGCTGTTTTTCATTTTTAGCTTATTTATTATTATGAGAAAAATGGGAAATAAAAAATTAACAGCAGACGACAAATTTTTATTCAGCATTTTGAGGGTTAATGAATAATAAATCAAGTCCGTCTGCAGTCGGTACTACCGGATAACACACATGTTGATCTTTGAATCAAACACTTTAGGCTTGTCACATGTTATCCGCACGCCCCGTCCTTTAAGACAGATATAATACGCCGTTTTATCACTCGAGTCGGGTAGCAGCACCTCGTCTTTATCGGGCAGGCAAGGATCTGGAACGGAGGAAACTGGGGCGTACAAACATCCGAATGTTTATTAGCGACAAATTACAGGTGCCGGTACCTTGTTATGCAGTAGCGTCGGTGATATATTTTACATGCATTTGTAGTTGCCCCGTCTCCATTTTCTGTTTACACATTATGCTTACGAAAGACATTATTCGCATACACAGGCCTCGATACATATTGTTTTAATATATCTGCATACATACGATTGTCATTAATTATGCTGTAGCATTGGTGTTTTACATGCATTTGCATTGATCATCTCAAAACATTTTCAGCTACAACCAATCAGCTGCTTTCATAATACGTAAATAAATGCAGCACGTTCATTCGGTATTGCATTAATATACCATATATCCACACGTTATTGTCATTATACATTAGTGGTGGTGTTATTTTTTTTTTTTTAGATGCATTAGTACTGCCGATATGGATACATTTTCAGCTATAAGCGATTTTCTGCTTTCACAATTCAACACTGTCCATGCTATAGCGATTATGTGGTTGTCGTGGTGTTATGCTGTACATGCATTAGCGGTTCCCATCTGTGTACATTTTCAGTTACAACCGATTTACTGCTTTCACAATTCTTATGAAACCCATACATATGTACATGTAGAATTTATTCCATTTGTTTTTTTACAATGGTTAAAACCATATTTTTTCAGTATAATTTCTATATTATTATGCACACTCTACTACTTATGCCGTTTGTTTGTTTGTTTATTGGTGTTTAACGGCCTATCAACAGCTAAGGTCATGTAAGGCCGGGCAAACGGGTTCGATCCCATTTTAATCTGCTGCATTGGGGGGAAAATTCCAAAATCAGAACGGAATATTTACATCGAGAAAAAATATATTCAGCCCTGAAATTAGAATAACCTGACCTGGTGCCAGGTCCATACCACACCAGTCATTTGGCCCCTTCCCCTAAAATAGGATTACGAATAACGTAATACTCATAGAAGGGATGTAACCAGATTCAACTGTAACATACAAAATACCAAAGACATATGAGAGGGCCAAACCTGGGGGTCTTTCACTAAACGTCTTACGACTAAAATGTTCATAAGTGCAATATTATAATAGTCTGTAAATATCACATTAGCAATGTTTTCTTGTAAAAAATTGCTGGATTTACATTTATTGAGCATAGGCTGCATATGCAGCCTATGCTCGATAAATGTAAATCCATCAATTGACATTTCCAGATAATCTTAAATTTGTACCCACGAACATTTTAGTCGTACGAAGTTTAGTGAAATGGGCCCCTGATCTCCAGTCGGAATTCCGGTAAGGATGAACTCCGATCGTTAAATTATATACCCATCGCATTCTCCCACCTGCCACCCACTCTACTACTTATGCCGTATCATTGGTGTTTTTGTTTATAAAACAATAATTCCAGCACAAAAATATTTACACAATTCCCTAACATTTGATTGGCCCGTAGCAAGTCTCTGTCCAAAATTTATATCTCAGTAAACTCCCACGCCGAACCACTTTCCGTAACCGTGAGGCGCAGTTAAAATAATTCTTAAGAAAACGGAAAATAAACACATTTTCTTGATGAATTTATTTCAAATGCTGGAATTATAAGTAGATAGATAACAATTTTTGTTCCAAGCTTTCTAGGGTAAATATGTTGTGTATATACATGTATATCAACCACACGATTATGTGGTATTGTCGATATTATTGGTATCCGTGCTGCGGAGAGAGCATTGGCATTAGGTGTTGCATGCATTAGTAAACAGCATCTCCATCTCCATACATTTTTATGTTAAATATTATTTTCACAAATGCTTACGCAAAACATTTGACCATTTTTTTCCAACCTAAGTCCACACTACAGAGTGGTTATGCAGTTGTGTTAGTGTAATTATCACTTGACCAATTCCATGCATTTTCAGCTGATTTGGTGTTTTAACAATGTGCTTCGTTTTAATACACATTTATCTCAGGTGATACTGTCTGTACAAGTTCAGCTACAACCAATTTGATGTTTACTACATGTACTTACAATGCTTGTGAAACCCATCCTGTTAGTATTGTTTTACAGAGTATGTGCTGGTGTATAGTTCTGGGTACATAACTCTAATTACATCTCGTTACACTGCATTACATAAGAGTTATGACGGAGTAGTCTTTTCAAATGTGCGTTTGAAGCGTTCTTTGTTTACTTTCTACTTCTTGGAGAGTGACCTAAGAATTTTGCCAATTATGTATGTTTATGGTAATATATTTGTGTCATATTGTAGAATTGTCTCTCACTAACTATATAGTGAAGTATGAACGTCAACACCCTGCAGGTTTTTTCTACATTTTAGTGTGCGAAGTGTAGCGATATAGTGCAAACCATTGCCTATAAAGCAGAACATGTGCAGCTAGTGTTGGTGTTAAGTTAAATTAGTACTTGCCTAAATCCATACATTTTTAGCTGTGACTAGTATATCGCTTTCACAGTGCAATTGCCATGCATACAACAACAGCATCGCTCTGTTACAATAACATTCATAAATATATACAGTCATGTCCAACATAGCAACAATATTTTGCCTACGATAGCCATCTGGGAATATCGTAGTGAGGTAGCAATTTTGTTTCTATGTCCAACAGTGTTTGCTTGTGAGAATCCAAACACATTTACTGTGTTCTGAAGACACTGAGACGTCAAATAAAATCCATGTGTAAATATGTTCACATCTTCAGTCTTCCACACCTGCCTGTAAGGATCCAGCGAGACACAGTGGCTGAGTTCCACAGAGAAAGCTTGGTTTGCCTGAGGGTTAATAATTGACTAGTTCACGTTTTCACACCTGCTTGTAAGAATCCAGCTACCGGTCCACACAGCGACTCAGTTCCAGAGAGAACACCTGGTCTGCCTGTTCACACCTGAACACATATGCCTTGCCGAGCGAGCAGACAATGTAGAACTTGTTGTCGCCAGGGAATGGGTAGAACACATTGTTTTTGTCCGGTATACACGGATCTGCAAATGAGACAAGCCATGTGATTTTGAACCTAAGAACGCGTGCGATTTTCATGGAAACTGTTTACCATTATTTGGTATTATTTTCTGTAGACATTGGAAGTTGACAAAATGTTCAGAGCAAATGCGGAATAGAATTCCGCATTTGCTATGACAATTTCATCAACTTCATTTACAGAAAATTATCACAGTTTCTATAAACATGTTTCATAAACAATCTTGCATCGTCTTGGGTACAAAATTACATGGCTTGTCTCAGATATGCATCATATGTTACTTGGTTACCGATATCCGCTGACCATGCCATTATCATCGTTAGTAAGCCACTGTGTTAACTCTAGTACCGAGTTTCTATGACCATCTACTTCTGATATTGGTCCACTACATGTACTACACTTGACAAGCTTCAGTTAAAATAGTAGTCTCAATCTATTGGTATTGTTAGTAACTTAGTGTAAGCCACCATGTTAGTTTTAGCAGAGATATATATACGGCTATTTATATCTCTGGTTTTAGTATAGTTTCTTAGTATACAGTTTACTACTGAATTTGCCAACTGTTAGAATTAGTAAGCTAATGTTCTGTCCAAGTATATAGCTGCTTCTATGTAAACTGACTTGAACCCATTGAGAAATCCATTGTGTATCCAATGTTAGAATTAGTAAGCTATAGTTGAGGTAGTAGTTGCCTCAATTGTATTGGTATCAACCCATTGGTATGGTTAGTTAAGCCATTGTGTTAGCTATAGCACAATTCGTTCTACTGTCAATATAGTTATATACAGATAGTCACATCTATGCCTTTGTGTAGGCTATAGCACCAAATTCATTCTACTGATACAAATCATTAGAATTAGCCAGCTATGGTTGTATACAGATAGTCACATCTATGCTATCGGCGTGAATCCATTGATATGTTTAGTAAGCCATTTGTAATGTCCTTGTGATCACCGCCTGCTCTGTGGTTCCGCAAACATACTGTATTAGCACGCAATCTATTATATAGTGGATTTATTCGAAATTAGCCTGAGTCTCAGAGTCTCGAGTCGGCACGCGTGCCCGGACTATCAAACGGCACACACAAGGTGACCCAGCATGGGTCTGATCTTTAAACAGCCATGGCGAGTATATAGAGTTTAGGCACTGTACACACTGACTACCCATCTCAGGGAAGCCGGTTATATACCGTATTCATGACATTTCACAAAATTTCATCAGAACTGCATTCTGCTGCTTCTAGTTGAAACAAGTATTGATTATTAACTCTTTGCATGCTAGCGGTGAAAATATCCGCCAAACAAATTAAGAGTTTATGTTTTATTTCTCTCTGTAAATATGTCTTGAAATTTCATTAGAATGGAGTCCTCTGGACTCAATTCTAATGAAATTCCAAGACATCTTCATGATATTTACGGGGAGAAATACAAGAAAATATGATGATTTTTTGTCCGCTATTGTTTAACTATTTATAGCCCACAAGTTTCCCAGCATACAAAGAGTTAACCCATTACATTCGGAATACACCTTTATGGGTATGAAATTTTTAAAATATTTTATTTTTATTTTTGTTATTTCTCAATGAAAATATATGTTGTGACCACTCATTTGAACCGTCTCGATGAGACGGTTCAAATGGTGGTCACGACATATATTTCTGAGCTCATATAAATATAATATTTAGGATTTTCCACTAACAAAATGGTGTATCCTCAGCATGAAATGGGTTAAACATGCCTGTCACACAAATTCAGCTGCACTGGCTATATCGTTACACATTGTATCTGATGTCTTTGGATTAGTATGGTATCAGGTCTACCGATATTTTCAGTAAGTGTGTTAGTGGCTTTGCTACTTCTTTCCTTCTATTGTCATAGTAACTCTTATACATCGGTAGCTTCTTCTACGCTTCTAGTTTTGATCCAATATGGTTAGTGGTAACTACATACAGAACATTTCGCTCTTTTATGGTATTGCTTTGAATCCAGTGATACGACTTCCAACTTTAAACTGACATCAGTTTCTGTTCTGTAGTATGTGCAGTTTATGGCCACGATGATACATCTTTGGCATGCTCAGGGTGTCCGGTCGAATGAGTGAACATGGGTTGATGTCCATTCAACAGAACGTTGTATACAGCTGCAGAAAAGTTCTTGATGTTTTCTTCGGTAAGTCACAATCTTCTCCACTAAGCTTGCACTTGAACCACAAGCTTTTACATGTATACATGTATAATTCCAGCACAAAAATATTTACACAATTCCCTAATTTTTGATTGGTCCGTAGCAAGTCTCTGTCCAAAATTTATATCCCAGTAAACTCCCACGCCGAACTACTTTCCGTAACCGTGAGGCGCAGTTAAAATAATTCTTAAGAAAACGGAAAATAAACACATTTTCTTGACAAATTTATTTCAAATGCTGGAATTATAAGGAATGAATGGCCTTTTTGTGGAATTTATCGGGGATATAAACTTGGAAAAGTCGCGGGAATACTGGACGAGGCCTTCCGGCCTTCGTCCAGTATTCCCGCGACTTTTCCAAGTTTATACCCCCGATAAATTCCACAAAAAGGCCATTCATTCCTATAATAACCAATAGGATAAAAATAAACAATTGGCGATAAAAAATTACAAAATTACAATTTTTTTTCCCGAAAATTATAATTTTTTATCGCCAATTGTTTATTTTTATCGCCAATTGCGAAAGTGGCTTTTCCAAGTTTATACCCCGATAAATTCCACAAAAAGGCCATTCGTTGCTATAATATACAGATGCAGAATACATTGTAATGTCATTTTGACCCTTTCAACACTAGACCTGTATAGTGATATTGGCAAATAGAGTAGATCCAGAGGGTCTCATCAGGATCTGCACTTTTTGCAAGTAATCTTCATATTTTTGAGAACAAAAACATAAATGGACTAGTCTGAAAATCATTTTGTGACGATTGGAATGGTTTGAAAAATTGACATCAAAATCCATTCCAGATATTTAGGGGTGAAAGGGTTAACTAGCAAAATACACTAACAAGCAAGGTGTTTGGTTCATTGGTTGAGAAAAGTAAATCTTCGTCCCGTTGCACATCCATTAGAATCTAATTGTTTTGATGATTTATTTAATTTCTTTAATGGTATTTAATAACCTTTCAACAGCTAATGTGATTTTAGGCCGGGTTAATGGGGTCGAATCCCATATTTCACTGTTCAAATGGCAGGGAAATCCCAAATTAGAACTGAATATTTACAGAAAAAATATTCAACCTTGAAATTAGAATAACCTGACCGACCTGGTGCCTCAGCACACCAGTTTCACTGAACCCAACTTCGTAAAAATAATACAATTAGTACTAATCTTACTACTTATTTGTTTTGATAAATGCAGTTAGAATACTTCAGTGATGGACAGCATAGGCCCTCATCAAACTGCATGGATCTGGGGCTATGCTGGTCGTAAATGTCGTAATGTTCCTTTTATCAACCATGGGCCGACATTTGACAAGAAAACCAGTATAACCATATTAACGCTAAACATTGGAACACTCATTTTTGTGAGAAACCAGGTATTTATATGTGTTTCCTAGAATAAATTGTGTCCCAATATTTAGGGTTAGTACGGTTGTACTGGCTTGTATTCGCAGGGCTCTAGATAAGGAATTAGTAATTGAGTATTTTCACTCCATCAAGCAATTGAGTATTTCAAACTTTTAAATGAGTAAAATAAAATCGCACTACTGTTTACACATCAACAGACAGCAATTATTTAATAGTTTGCTTCGAAATGAAAACATATCTTGGCATTTCATTAATAATGAATATAATTAATAAGAACATTAAGAAATACCAAGATGAACAAGAAGAAAAATATGCTATATCTGTGGTGTGTTTATTGCATAATAAACATACCACAAAATTTGTATTGCTTTTTTGATACTCGCTACTTCTGATTTCAATTGGGTCTTTGGCAATTTTAATTGGGTATTTAAGCAAATACACAGCTTATCTAGAGCCCTGTATTCGGATACAATTTGTTTTGGGAAACCATAAAACAAATTGTGTCCGAATATTTAGTGTTATTACAGTACATGCATTAGAATATACAACATTCAAGAAGCAATATCATCTATACATAATTCACATGTATACATTGACATACATACTACAATACAACCATGCATATAGTCCCTGACTGAAAGCATACAACAGTACATGCGACCGTATAAACTGCCATTTTATATTTGCGAATCAAAGCTTATATGTAGGATTCATATACACCTAGCGGTATTATTATATGACGTGGGCTTGTATATATGCTATTATATTTAGTACTAAGCATTTCCGACATGCTAGTTGATATATTATTAAAGCAATTTATATCGTGCAACATGAAGAACACACGTTTTGTATTAAATTTCATATTTATTCATAGAAAACCGAGTTATTTTACAGGGAAATAAGAATAGATTTAAACATTAAATTTATTCATTGAACGCTTAGTTGATTTAAACAGAAGTAAGATTGTTTATAAATAAGTTTTCACTATTAAATTTTTTGTATTTATTTAAGTATATTGACCGTAAAGTATATTAGAATAAATTGAATAAATTACTTTTTACTTAAATTGGCAGCCGACTGATAAAAGAGATATTGTTTACAAGCAGCATAGACCCTGATCAGTCTGATCAGGGCCTAAGCTGTTTGCCATTCACTCACTGAAGTCATCAGCAAGACAATTAAATCTTTAATATCTTTTCACAGCCGTTCACCAAAATTTAAGTTTAAATAAATTTCTTTACAAAGTCCTTTATTTTTACCCTTGTTATTCGGAGGAGTGGTTGCCCCGGTAACGACTATTCCGCCCTCTGTTCGCTGCTGAAGCAGGGAATCCTGGGTAGCGTTTAGTGGACCGAGAATAAAGATCATTTCCCCGAACAGATTGTCGCGCTTAGCTTTCTCGTTGAGAATCCCAATGAGCTCAGAAGCGACTGCCGGATCACGTTCCGTGTTGAACGTAATGTGAAAATTGACCCGGTTGCGGTTCGTGGATGAGTCATAGCTGTAACACAGAAAATACACGAGTTAATTAACACGATATCAACTATATTTACATACCGATTGGTGTTCTAGCTGTCGTAGTAGTCTGTTGTTGCTTTCCTCCAGTGATTATGACGCTAAACCCGGCACTCGTTTGACCCTGCTGTAGTGAATCTTCAAACACGTACAATGGGCCGACTACAAGGGCAATTCGTCCATTTATAGTTTCACGGCGCGCGTTTTCTATGAGAATCCCGACGAGAAGCAGCGTGATCTGCGGGTCTTGGTCGCCGCGGAATGTCAGGTGGAAATTCACGTGCTTCGAGTTATCAGTGACGTTAGCGCTGAAATGTGACGGAAACATGCTTGTTATATGTATAGGTTATTAGACTTGTATGTGGGTGGATATATGAGGGGGATAATATAATTATGCGGTGGAATAAGTCACATATCCACAGGTTGAAGTAACGGACCGAGGTCTATAAATACATTAAATATGCCTAAAAGCATCAATGAATGAAGAAACAAAAAAAAAATATTTTTTTTTACACCCTCCATATACGCTTTTAGGCATATTTACTGTATTTATAGACTTCGGTCCGTTACTCCAACCTGTGTACATATCCACATGCAAGTCAATTGACATATTTATTATATGTGTACACCATTACAATTCACATATGTGTCTAAATATTTATTTACATAAACAGCACAGAAAATAAAGAAATTATTATTTGCAGGACACTTTTACTTAAGACAAGTCCTGCGGCAGCAGTCAAAAATAGGCAATAACTAAGACACTTTATTCAAGACAAGTAACCACCTGCGCAGCAGTCAAAATAGGCAATAACTAGGACACTTTTATTCAAGACAATACGTCCTGCGGCAGCAGTCAAAAATAGGCAATAACTAGAGGACACTTTTATTCAAGACAAGTCCTGCGGCAGCAGTCAAAAATAGGCAATAACTAGGACACTTTTATTCAAGACAAGTCCTGCGGCAGCAGTCAAAAATAGGCAATAACTAGAGGACACTTTTATTCAAGAAAAGTCCTGCGGTAGCAGTCAAAAATAGGCAATAACTAGGACACTTTTATTCAAGACAAGTCCTGCGGCAGCAGTCAAAAATAGGCAATAACTAGAGGACACTTTTATTCAAGACAAGTCCTGCGGCAGCAGTCAAAAATAGGCAATAACTAGAGGACACTTTTATTCAAGAAAAGTACAAAAATGCGGGTAGCAGTGTCCAAAAATAGGCAATAACTAGGACACTTTTATTCAAGACAAGTCCTGCGGCAGCAGTCAAAAATAGGCAATAACTAGGACACTTTTATTCAAGACAAGTCCTGCGGCAGTTCAGTCATTTTATTAAGGCAAGATAACTATAAGGACACTTTTATTCAAGACAAGTCCTGCGGCAGCAGTCAAAAATATGCCAATAACTAGAGACAACTTTTATTCAAGACAAGAATCCAAAAATGCGGTCAGCAGTCAAAAATAGGCAATAACTAAGAGGGAACACTTTTATTCAAGAAAAGTCCTGCGGTAGCAGTCAAAAATAGGCAATAACTAGGACACTTTTATTCAAGACAAGTCCTGCGGCAGCAGTCAAAAATAGGCAATAACTAGAGGACACTTTTATTCAAGACAAGTCCTGCGGCAGCAGTCAAAAATAGGCAATAACTAGAGGACACTTTTATTCAAGACAAGTCCTGCGGCAGCAGTCAAAAATAGGTAATAACTAGGACACTTTTATTTTAAGACACTTAAGTCCTGCGGTAGCAGTCCAATAGGCAATAACTAGTTAATTATTCCCCCCCCCCCCCCCCCACTGAACCCCCCCCCCCCCCCCCCCCCCCCCCCCCATGCATGTTATCGGGACACAGACAATAAGAATTTAAGGCAACAACAGAATATATGTAGCTACCTTGTTCTGTGTAAGTTAGCTGTATATTGGGAGATAATACAATAAAAAGAGACCATAACTCTGCCAATACTAGATGAATTTGCATCAAAACCCCGAGGTGCACAACTTCGCATAGTCACAAACATTCCTGTAAAATTTCGCAACTCAAACACTTTTACATACATTTGTGGTGGACAAAATTGCCAATTTTCTCCAATTCAAGGGTCATAACTCCATCCTTACTGCATGATTCTGCCAACAAAATCCCAGGTGCACAACTACACATGTTGATTAACATTCCTAACTAGTTTCATGCCCGTATCTCAAATACATTTTGAGTTACCAGCGACACAAGTTAAACATCAGCAATTTTCACTAAGTCAAGGGCCATAACTCCATCCTTACTGGATAATTCCGCCAACAAAACCCCAGGTGCACAACTACACATGCTGATTAACATTCCTACATAGTTTCATGCCCGTATTCGAGTTACAGGCGACACAAGTTAAAAATCAGCAATCTTCACTAAGTCAAGGGCATAACTCCGCCCATACTGTATGAATCCGCATCAAAATCACCAGATGCACAACTCTATACATGTTGATAAACATTCCTATAATGTTTCATGCCTGTAACTCAAATACTTTCGCAATTTTCACTATTAACCCTTAGACCGCTACACACAACAATTGTCGTCTGTTGTTGCTTTTATATATTGCCTTATTTTTCAATAAAAACATGGTTTGACAGCACTTCAGAATCATTTCCAATGGAAATGATTCTGAAGTTCTGTCAAAGCATGTTGTAAATTATTCTAAAGTGCTGTCCAAGCATGTTTTTGATGATACAAATGGAAAATAGAAAACAAACAGCAGACAACAACAAAAATATAAGATAGCGGTCTAAGGGTTAAAGTCAAGGGCCATAACTCCGCCCGTACTCTATGAATCAGCATCAAAATCACCAGATACACAACTCTACATGTTGATAAACATTCCTTTCAGGTTTCAATATTTTTTGAGTTACCGGCGACACAAGCTAAACATCAGCAATTTTCACTAAGTCAAGGGCCATAACTCCACCCATACTCAATAAATCTGCATCAAAATAACCAGATGCACAACTGCACATGTTGATAAACATCCCTATACGGTTTCATGACTGTACCTCAAATAGTTTTTCAGTTATGTACGACACAAGTTGAAAATCGCCACTTAAAGACTTTTCACTAAGTCAAGGGCCATGTTGTAAATGTTGATCGATGCAGATCCAGATGAGCAGGCTGGTCTGGGTCTGCACTGGTCACAAAGGCCACAAGACACCGGTCTTCACTCACAGTATTGTAGGAAGTATTGAGCTATTAAAAGGTGCAAGGGTTTAAGGTTCTCAGTATGAAATAAGGTCATATAGAGATGGGACACAAGATTAACCCTTAGACCGCTATCTTATTTTTTTTGTCGTCTGCTGTTTATTTTCTATTTTCCATTTTTATCATCAAAAACATGCTTTGACAGCACTTTAGAATAATTTACAACATGCTTTGACAGCACTTCAGAATCATTTCCAATGGAAATGATTCTGAAGTGCTGTCAAACCATGTTTTTATTCAGAAATAAGGCAAAATATAAAAGCAACATCAGATGACAATTGTTGTGTGTAGCGGTCTAAGGGTTAAAGTCTCTCATAAGACCAGTGAGATGGAAATACATGGAGGTATGTTTCACGCCTTAGGGCGGCAATTGAACCCATTTCGAGTTGTGAAACGTCAATTTTTGCCAGCATGGGGAGATTGTGAAGACGGGTGAAGATAGGGAAGTTCCGTTACCCGGGTACGTTCGACCATTTTCCCCATGAAGTCGTTATAAATCCATTGCTAACTGGAATAAATTAATGAAAACACAATATGAGGCAATATATTTCATATCTGAAAACAGAAACAATAATTGATTAATTTGGTGAATGAATACGAAATTGTGCAGTTTGAATGGTCAATTAATCTGAGCTGTGAATAGTCTCTGCCAAGCAAACTGCATGAGTACAAATTTATATTAGACCATACTAAAAGTACCTTTTTTTTGTACAAGATCTTCTAGCATGGCGATATCTGAAAGTATTTTTCATGCCTACTACGAGATTGAACCCATAACTTCTATTATTTTTTGTCAACTGTTCTAGCCACTAGACCATCAACCATAAAACTAAACAGCGGACGACAACATTTAATTCGCACTTAAAAGTGAAAATGTAAGACTTTCGCACACCAACAACAGCTTTGATGATATACAGACATGGCCTCGCAGGGTTCAAGCTAGCCCTTCAAAATAGGGAGAAGTTTTCATTACAAAATGGAGAAAATAGGCCATTTTTTCAAAATCTTCTCCCTCAACTCAAAATAGGGAGAAGTCAGACAATTTAGGGAGAGAATTTCACCCATTTCACCCTGTAAACTGATCCCTGGGCCTCGGTTTTAAGTCTCACCCGAAAGACAAGTGTGATGGAAAGAAATACGACTAGGGCCGGGATTAAACTCACAACCTGCGATATTGACACGATAGTTAAAGCATGATTGGCCATAGTATACAGAAACTGTACTCACAAGAATTTCTTGACGTTACAGCTCTCATAGTCGGGGAATCGACCCCGATCCGTGAACGTGTCACTGAGCTGAAACAGAAGACACACCATACACATACTGCACAATATGCCACAATCCATACCCCGTCTCTGAACAAATGAGACACGACATGTGATTTTGTACCTCATCTCGTGAAAAATATTTACAAAATTTACGATATTTTCCGTAAATAAAGTCGAAAGATGACAAAATGTGGCATTTTCCGTAAATGACTTTGAAACATAACAAAATTTCCATAGCAAATGTGGAATAGTATTCCACATTTGCTATGGAAATTTTGTTATGTTTCAAAGTCATTTACGGAAAATGTCACATTTTCTGTAAATATATTTCATGAAAAATCACACATGTTTTAGGTACAAAATCGCATGGCGTGTCTCAAATGAGGCTACACACATTCTATTGACTTCAGCAGGGACTTTCCATTTCCGCCCCACACCAATGGCATAAGGGCTATCTACTAAACCATTTCTTTTTCTCCACATCAATACCATTCACAGAAAATATGGCTGATTTTCTGAGCATATTTCAGCGAAATACAGCAATGTGAGAAGGGAGTGTAATTCAAGAGACGGGGTCCAATTATAATTTATGATGCGACAAGCCATGTGAATTTGTACCTACAGTCTCTTCCACGTTTTGCTGCCGATGAACCTTTGGCCATTAAACACATTAAAGCTAATAGAACTATTTAAGTATTTTTTCATCAATAACAAAAAAGTCACCCTCCCCCCCAAAAAAAATAATTAGATGTCACATATTGATTTTATTGCGAAAAAAATATTTTCCTATGGGAATTTAACATGGGGGCAAATAGATTTTTCTTAATAATTTTTTATTTGTGGACCGATTTTCAAAATCTAACTTTTGTTTTCTTAGTTACATCATTTCCAAGCTATCTAGCCAGGTTTCAGAGTCAATTTCCAAAATTTCCTCCAGCGCTTCCTCCTCTTTTCCTCCCATGTTAAAATCGTTTTTTCACTATAAAATTAATATTTGATGGAATTTCATGAAACAAAATATTTTGGGAAGGTGACATTTTTGTTATTGATGAAAAAGTACTTACATTTAAATATTTTTTAGATTTAATATATTTAATAGCCAAAAGTTCGTCGGCAGAAAAACGTGGAACAGACAGTAAGAAGGTATGCGATATCGTGATTTATTTTTACAAAATTCTGTATCACAGGTTCAGACTTACATAAGTACAGAATGGCAAGGCCAAGTCCTTCCATGCCTGTGATGATGACTTCTGGAGGTCAGAGGTCATTGAGAAGTTCAACAGGTTGAAGGTCATATTGACGATGGTGTTCACTGGAATCACAAGAGGACATAATATGGTTAGGAGATTGGTTTGAAGGTCAGAAGTTGAAGGTCATATTGACGATGGTGTTCACTGAAATCACAAGGACATAATAAGGTTAGGAGATTGGTTTGAAGGTCAGAAGTCGAAGGTCATATTGACGATAGTGTTTACTGAAATCACAATATGACATAACATTTACAAACTTTTTGACGTAAATGCACGGACAGACATACATACGCGCGGACGTACGTATGGACAGACGTACGTAACCTCAAGAGAGATGCAATATGCTCACCTGGGCCCGGTTGTTCAAAACACCAGTTAGCTTAACGGACCGTTAAATCCTTAACGGACTGTTAAATCCTTAACTGAATGGTTAAAATCTCTGTTAAAACAGAGATTTTAACCATTCAGTTAAGGATTTAACAGTCCGTTAAGCTAACAGATGTTTTGAACAACTGGGCCCTGGCTATCGCATAGAGGGCATAAAAAGCAGGAGACTTTTCTATATATATATCTCCCGAAAGGAGAAAAAATCTCCCGCTTTTTTCTAAACATGCTGAATGTTTATTACCTTGACTAGGTGGTGTCGTTGGTGCCACAAATATCAGATAGTCAGACATGTTGATCTTGACGTCTCTAAACGCCTGTTTGCTGATCATCCATTCGTCACGGATCACAACCCAATCGTTGCCGTCGATCTGGTAGCTATTGGCGTTAGCAGCGATCATGTCGTCTATCTCTCGCTGGATCAGTGGCTCCGTACCATTGAACACGAGGGAATACGTGAACGACACGGGCGATTGGGTATCCATCGGATTGTGCCTGGAGGAATAAATAGAAAATACCAAGTGACTTTTGATATCAAGTTTAGGAAACACATTGAGAAAGAAACGCAAGACTCAGATTATTTTCAACGCTGCATGGTTAACAGCAAAACAGTTTTATGATTTGCTGTTTATTTTCCATTTTTCTCGATAAAAACATGTTTTGATAGCACATAAACATTTTTTTTGTCTTTTACCTTTCATTCTTTAACTCTTTGCATGCTGGGAAATTTGTGGGCTATAAATAGTTAAAAAATAGCAGATGACAATTCATTATATTTTCTGTTATTTCTCCTTATAAATGACATGAATATGTCTTGGAATTTCATTAGAATTGTGTCCGGAGGACACAATTCTAATGAAATTTCAAGACATATTTACAGAGAGAAATAAAACATAAACTCCGAATTCGTTTGGCGGATATTTTCGCCGCTAGCATGCAAAGAGTTAACATTTGGAACTTTTGTGAATGGGTCGGAATCGCTTTTAGGAAGAAAGCATTGGTCAGACGGGGTGCAGTATTGGTTGTAACAGAAACATGTTTGTTTTTGTCAAAGAAATATGTTTATAAAAACTGTTAGAAAAAAAAGCAATATTTTTCCCGCCTTTTAACCCTTTGAATGCTAGCGGTGAAAATAACATCCAACAACTTATGAGTATGTTTCTTATTTCTTATAAATGTGTATTGCAATTTCATTAGAATTGAGTCTCAATTCCAATGAAATTCCAAGACATATTCATGATATTTATTGGGGGGAAATAAAATGAAATATAGTAAATTGTCGTCTGCTATTTTTAAACTATTTATAGCCCACAAATTTCCCAGCATGCAAAGATAAACTTACTGGAAGTTGTCTATGAAGCAGCGGTAGTAACGATCCTTGAGAATATTCGCTCGTCTCGGGTCTTTTCGAAATACGTCGTCCATCTGCAGAATAGATATACATGTATACAGGGCTCCAGATAAGGAATTAGTAATTGAGTATTTTCACTCCATCATATCTGAAGCAATTGGGTATTTCAAAATTTTAATTGGGTAAAATTGTAACACTACTGTTTACACATCAACAGACAGCAATTATTGAAGTTTGCTTCGAAATGAAAACATGTCTTGGCATTTCATTAGAATTGTCTCCTTGGAGACAATTCTAATGAAATACCAAGATGTGTTTTCATGGAAAATAGAAAAATATGCTATATTTGTGGTCTGTTTATTGTTTTCTGTAGCATGATAAAGGTACCACAAATTTGTTATTGCTTTTTGATACTCGCTACTTCTGATTTCAATTGGGTTATTGGCAATTTGAATTGGGTATTTATGCAAATACGCAGCTTATCTGGAGCTTTGTATACAACACAGATGCATGTGGCAGGGACTGGAGAATTGGGATTATACCGTTTGTCACCAGTCAAGTCGATGATCATCATTGTCTGATCAGAGTCCTGCAGTGGTGGCATCCAATTTCGCCTCGACGCAGGTATTATTTTTATTATAACTTTCTTATTATTCCAGCGAATTTGATGAAATAAAGCGCATGAAAGGCAGAAAATTGTGTAGAATCCTTGACAGGTGGCCGTTTCCTGGACCAGTTTTGCCAACTATTTTACATCAATTTGTCAAAAAGTGTTCCGAAGCATTTCCTAGCCATGCCAGTAGGCGATTTATTTTTCCCGAAATGCATTATGTCATATAGAACGAACGACTGTCTATATTTGATGACTAAAAGTATGCAGAATTATTATACTGAATTTATTACATTATCACAGCCATTTTGGCTGTGATAATGTAATAAATTCAGTATAATAATTAATAAATGTATCCTTAAATTGAAAATTTCTCCCTCAAAGTATACTTTGCTAGATAAGTATACTTTGCAATGTTGGTGAAATAGGCTACTGGTAAACACAGGGACGGGAACAGTTCCAAATGTCAAATACTGAAAATGGATAAGCAAATATATTTTTGCATCAACAAATGCATAAAAGTGTGTTTACCATGTTGAAACATTAGCATTTTTTTGGCATTTTGCAACTATCAGGAAAAGTGAAAGTGAATGAATTCAACGGGTTCCGCAATATTATAGCTAAGGTCATATAGAGACAGGACCATAGTTATAAAGTCTCATCCGACAGACCTGAGTGGGATGGAAATACTATGTAAGTTTTGTTTATGCTTAAGGTGAGTGAGGATTGAACTCACAACCTCCGGATTGAAGTCCAATGCCATATCCCCTAGGCCATGGCCCGCCGCTTCCTGCAATTATCAGGATATATCCTGAAAACTACCACCCCTGTAATACCCGATATCAACAGACATTAGCCTGGGCCCGGTTGCTCAAAACCTCTGTTAGCTTAACGGACTGTTAAATCCTTAACAATGTTAAGGATTTAACAGGCCGTTAAGCTAACAGAGGTTTTGAGCAACTGGGCCCAGGTCTTCTACGAGCATACGTACAAAGCTGCAGAAGGACTCCTCGTAAGCCTTAAATGCTGCAGATTCGCTGTCCCATAACCTTTCCGAGTCTTTCCATGGCAGTGAGAACTCGTTAATCTTGTTGGTTGAGTTCACCAGCCATGCATCTAGACGGATGGAACAGACACATGTAAATATAAACGCCCAGCTCGGAAATATCCCACTTGTCCAATTGCCATGTGGCTGTGACTGGGAAAATGGGGCCAGTGGATTTGCGGCCAGTGTAGCTCCTGATCAAATAGCTCACTCCCATAGCCTGATAGCTATCTATATTGCTTAAAGGAAGAATGATGGGTAATGAATTGATGGAATGGCAAACAGTGCAGATCCCGATCCGACTAGATCTGTAGCCTATTTCACCAACATTGCAAAGTATACTTATGTAGCACAGTATACTTTGAGGCAGAAATTTTCAATTTTATGATGAATTTGTTAATTTTTATTATACTGAATATATTACATTATCACAGCCAATTTGGCTGTGATAATGTAATAAATTCAGTATAATAATTCTTAATACTTTTAATCATCAAACATATGCAGTCGTTAGTTCTATATGAAATAATGTATTTCGGGAAAAATAAATGATTACTCCCTCAAAGTATACTTTGCTAGATAAGTATGCTTTGCAATGTTGATGAAATCGGCTAATGGATCTACACTGATTGCAAAACCCATAAGCCCCATTTCTCCAGTCACAACCGCAAATGATGTCAACAGTTTACGAAAAAATCACAAAAAAAACTCCTGCCTATAATGCATGAACTTTGAAATTTTTGTGAATTTTCGACATAATTTATTTGACATTTACGGAAAATATTGGTAAATATTGGTAAAATATGGGAGTAAAGTAATTCCAAGGCAGGATTTAACACAGTTGCATTGTTGTATTTTGCAGACATTTTTTTGGTGAAAATTCAATATTTTCCATACCTGAAATTTAAAGTTGACAAAAAAAAATCAAAAAAAATCATCAATTATCGATGTCGTTTACTGAAAACATGTCTAATTTCCGAATCTTTTTGCCAACTTTCAATGTACTTTGTGGAAAGAACTATTTTTTCAAAATCAAAGGAATACAGCGATACAACAAAGTGGTAAGTACAGAGCGCCGCTAAAAAAAAATCACAAATATTTTTTTCTTTGGCATCAAATAGAAGACCCCTTCCATTGTAATACATTTCCAAAATTGTGTTATTATAATCAGGGCTCCAGATAAGGAATTAGTAATCGAGAATTGTCACTCCCATCATTTCTGAAGCAATTGGGTATTTGAATTTGAATTGGGTAAAATAAAATCACACTACAGTTTACACATCAAAAGACAGCAATTATTGAATAGTTTGCTTCGAAATGAAAACATGTCTGGGCATTTCATTAGAATTGTCTCCTTGGAGACAATTCTAATGAAATACCAAGATGTGTTTTCATGGAAAATATGCTATATTTGCGGTCTGTTTATTGTTTTATTGCTGTTTGATACTCGCTACTTCTGATTTCAATTGAGTTTTTGGCAATTTTAATTGGGTATTTAAGCATATAATGTATAATGCTCATAAAGCATTTATTAAGTAAAATACGGTATCTACCAAAAGACCCGATAGGACTGATCCAAGTAAATATGGTACCTACCAAAGACGGTATTATCGACATAGAGCAGCAGATCGGCGTAATACACAAGTAAGTCTCCGACCAGATGGCCTACGACATCGTTGTAACGGTAACGAGGCGTGTCCTCGAAGATAATCGTGGCCACTAGGTTTTGCATCTGGGGGACGGACAGCACGCCCATAAACTCCAGAACCACCTCTATGGTCACTGGGTTGTTGCTGTAATGTTAAAGGGTCTTCTATCAGAATGTACATGTATCAGGCATGGGAGTGGAACACTAACCCCAATCCTGAAAATTTATTTGAGCAGTGGATTGCAGTGCGATTTGCTAGGGGGATCTGGGGGCATGCCCCCCCCCCCCCCCCCATAATTTTTTTTCAATTCTAGATGCTCTGTGCTTCATTCTGAGGTATATTTAGCATTAAATAGATCACATTTTCCCCTGAAAAAATATGCTATAATTAGGAAAAATTGGCAACATAATCCATTTCAATTTAAAATAATACTTGCAACAAGAAGTCAGTACATGTATAACAGGGATTCCGCTGGGGAAAATAAAAGAATCGCCACTTAAAAAAAAAAATCAAAAAAAAATCTTTATTTTTTTTTTTCCCCGAAAATTGTAATTTTTTTATCGCCATTCCATTCTCAACGGATTTACAAGATTCCCAAAAGTGGTCCCTGGGACCTCAAATCCGGATTTCCGGATTAATCCGGAAATTTCCCATGCCTGATGTATACAGTCGAACCTGTGCTAATGGCCACCTCCGAATAGCAGTTACCTGTCTATAGCAGCCACATTTTTATTGTTTGTTTGTTGGGGTTTAACGGCCTATCAACAGCTATTAAGGTCATTTAAGGCCGGGTCAATGGGTTTACTGTACAAGAACTGAATATTTACAATAACAAAACTATATATTCAACCTTGAAATCAGAATAATCCTGATCTGATGCCAGGTCCTCGCCACACCAGAATAACTTGGCCCCCCTCCCAAAAGCAGTAGTGTCAGTAATAATCTTACTGTTTTTATAATGGGCAATAACCCAATTCAACTCCCAGGTAACAAAAGAGCCAAAGATAAAAACGTACCTAAGGGCCAAACCAGGCAAATCATGATTCCTATAAGGAGGAACCCCTACCGTTAATTTATGCCATCGCGTTCGCCCGACAAACACCCACCACTTTTGTTGTCCAAATTATTCAATTATTACATAAATGATCATGTGAACAAAGACCTATGAACAAAGGCTAAATTTTCGCTTCCCATTGCAGGCCTTTATTCACAGGTTTGACTGTTACAGTGTATTTTAAAACTGTGTTTAATCCATTACACTGTAAAACAACTGGAATGGACTGTGATATTTTAATTTAAAGATCCATCCAATCGTCACAAAATGATTTTCCATTTATAAGAAGGTTTTTCTTTTGTTTTTTTTTTTAAATTACTTGTAAAAAGTGCAGATCCAGATGAGACGGCTCATTTGAAATTTGATTTGAAAAGGTTCACTGATTGGATAACAGAGTCGCCCGTCTTAAAAATTACAACCTTCGTCTTCACGTGCTATTTGCAGAAAACACATGAATGTACAGCTGTGTCTGACATTATATGCTATAACACAGTATTACAAGAAACGAGGCAAAGCCACGAAGGCCAGGTTTTTTCCAAGCATAGACACTTGGATAACATAATTATACCCACTTTTTGTAGACTAGATCGCCGTGGCCTGCATGTCGCGCCTTGGGGCGAGGCATGGACACTAAAAAAATAGATATAGTAGGTGGAAAAACTTTAACCAAAAAACTTTAACCGGACACACGGACGAACGGACGGACGTATGCCAAAATGCTGACGATATCGCGCTTTCCACAAGCAGGTGCGACAATGATGATAAAGACCCATGTGAAGTATCAAGGTATTGGGTGAAGCAGTTGCAGAGATATAGTACACGAAAAAACTTTAACAAAAAAATTCAAAGTAATTTGACCTTGACATTGGGCACAGGATCGCGCTTTCCGCAAGCAGGTGCGACAATGATGATAAACACCCATGTGAAGTATCAAGGTATTGGGTGAAGCAGTTGCAGAGATATAGTACACGAAAAAACTTTAACAAAAAAATTCAAAGTAATTTGACCTTGACATTGGGCACAGGGGCCGCACGGTTGGGGGGTAGAATGATATGGATGATGATAAACACCCATGTGAAGTTTCAAGGTAATGGGCGAAGCAGTTGCAGAGATATAGTATAACGAAAAAGTTTTAACCAAAAAACTCTAACCAGACTTACGTTAAAAGGTTAACGTTGAAAATGGCTAAGTCAATTACGTAGAAATAATAGGTGAAGGTAAAAAAATGGTCACATGTTGGATAGTTGTATGTGGTAGGCACCCCTTGGTTATGAAGCTGTGAAAGTTTGGTGGTCCTAGGTGGTACAGTACCAAAGAAATGGACTTAAACACGAAAATTTAACATTGTAAACGCGAAAACTTAACATTGAAAATGGCTAAGTCGACTGCGCGGAAAAAATGGGTGAAGTTAAAAAAAAAAGTAACATGTTGGATAGTGATATGTGGTGGGCACCCCTTGATTATGAAACTGAAAGTTTGGTGGTCCTAGGTGGTACAGTAACAAAGAAATGGACTCAAACACGAAAACTTAACATTGATTGTGGACGCCGCCCGCCGCCCACCGCCCGCCCGCCCGCCCGCCCGGCTTTCGCCAATCCAATAGCCTGGATTTTTTTTCAAAAAACCTGGCTAAAAATACAAAATATTCTTACCCAAATTTCTGTACTTTACATTTCTCAAAAGTCGGGAATAGACTTGGCCGTTCTGTTAATAATTTTGTGATCTGAAATAGCAAGGAATAAAGTCCGGAATGAAATAGGGTTATCATACAGTGTGTGGCCGTGAATGGAGAAACAGGGCTTATAGGTTTTGCGACCAGTGTAGATCCAGATCAGACTGTGCATCCGCACAGTCTGATCAGGATATGCAGTGTTCGCCATTCCATCATTATCAGGCTACAACTTTTGACGCCATTTAAGGAAAATATTGTAAATTTTGTAAACGTATTTCATCAAATTACGCAGATTTCCAAATGTACAAAATCACATGACGTGTCTCATAAGTGGCTGTGACTGGAGAAATGAGGCTTATAGGGTTTGCAACCAGTGTAGATCCAGATCAGCCTGTGCATCCGCACAGTCTGATCAGGATCTGCACTGTTCATTATTCCATGAATGAAACACCTGTCATCCTGCTAACAAGCAATATAGATCATTATCAGGCTGTAGGTGTGTGCTATTTGATCATAAGTTACACTTGTCACAAATCCCATAAGCCCCATTTCTCCAGTCACCAGCTCTGTAGCTTATTTCATCAACATTGCAAAGTATACTTTACTACCAAAGTATACTTTGAGGGAGTAATCATTTATTTCTCCTGAAATACATTATTTCACATAGAACTAACAAATGCATATATTTCATGATTAAAAGTATGCAGAATTATTATACTGAATTTATTACATTATCACAGCCATTAAATGGCTGTGATAATGTAATAAATTCAGTATAATAAAAATTAATAAATTTAAAAAAAAAATGAAAATTTCTCCCTCAAAGTATACTTTGCTACTAAAGTATACTTTGCAATGTTGATGAAATAGGCTACTGAGCTGTTAACTTTAACGCAAATATCGGACAAACAGACGAACAGGGTGGCGACTACATGTAACCTGAAAATATTTTCGGGGTACTTAATTTTGTTTTTTAATTTTGTTTGAAGCAAATTATTCTCCACAGCTACGATCTTTACGGTAACTTACATCAGCACAGAACCTCTCAGCATGCAGGCGATATCTTCCCGAAAACTCATTGTACAGATCGTCGCTCCAAGTCAAGTTGAGGATTCGGAACTTGAGCGGCACTTCAGTAAACTCGGTGAAGTTTTGGTAGTACACGAGAAGATCGCCTAGTCGATAGCCGAGCCATTTATCGTAGCGGATCTTCGGGAGGTCGCGGTACAGGATGTTATTTAGGTCGGTCTCCAGGGTGCCTGGTGGCAGCTCCCCCTCAAACTTGAGGTCAAACTCCACTTGGTTCGGGTTCTCCCTGTAGACGAAGATTGATTAAGTGACTGAATAGGGTCTAACATCCAATATTTACACCTTCAGTAAATTCATAATGGAAACGGCAATTCAATGTATTGTGTTATATCCCAATTAATTAAATTAGCCGATGTGATGTCACACGACGTTGTTGATTCGTTTGTTTGGCATCATTAATTTCCACCACATGGGTGGGCTATATATGTAGAATGAAAATATAGATGATATAGTGTATGAAGTTTCAAATCAATTGGAGTTGAGGAGATATTTGATAGCTAAAAACTTGCCGTAGGTACGCAAATAGCGCCGACTATATCGCTAACCGTAATCGGGACTGATAATAAAATAAATGCGGCATCCCAGACAGTGTGACGGCGAATGCAATATTTATACAATTCTCAACTCACAGGAAGTCTGTAACGTTGCAGTCGATGTAAGTTGGGAATTTGTCGGGATTCGCTCGCATGATGGCCGCAATCTGAAACACCAATAAATGGCAATTGTAACCATGGCATGATCATAGGTACACGTGCATCAGTAAGCGGCTGTGACTGGAGAAATGTAGCTCAGTGTTCCTGATCAAACAGCACAGTACTGTAGCCTGATAACGATCTAGATTACTTGTTAGAAGCACATCGGGTGTTTTATTGAATATAGAATGGCGAACAGTGCAGATCCTGATCAGACTGTGCGGATGCACAGTCTGATCAGGATCTACACTGGTCACAAAACCCATAAGCTCTACTTCTCCAGTAAAAGCCATATAGGACAGGCAATTGTAAAGTCAATAAAAAGTCAATATATTGTTCATATCCTAGGCGATTTGAGAAACTCTTACAAAACTTCCAAAAAATAAACAGACAGACGGGCAGGGTGAAACCTATAGGGCATCGCCGATTCTCGGCGGAGCCCTCATAAGTATATAAAATATCAATCCAATTAACACAAATCTCAGAGAGACAGAAAAATGGACAGGATGGCAACTACCGGTATATGTACCCCGAAAATGAATAGCTATTAAACTCATACAAACTGATTTGATTCCACATCAGTGAATATTGAAAATAATCTTACGTCTTCACAGAGTAGGTCCGCGTGACGCCGGAACGAAATAGACCCCGGATTATCGAGGTCTGGCGTCCGTGTAAAATTCAACAATTCTTTCTTCAACTTCAGACTGGTTGTCGGGTAATCGTCGTAGAAGAATAGAATATCGCCGACAACGACGCCGATAGAGTTGCCTTGGTGTATACGTGGGAATGATTCGAATATAAGACCCTTCGCGTTCGCTTTCGTGCCCGGCGGTACGTTCCCTTTAAACTTCAAATCCCACTCCATTCTTGTTGGGTTGTCCCTGCGTGGAGAAATATGTGGCTGTGACTGGAGGAATGGGGCTTATGGGATTTGTGACCAGTGTAGCTACTGATTAAATAGCACACTCATGTAGCCTGATAACGATATTGCTTTTTAGATTCAGTGATGGAATGGCGAACAGTGCAGATTCTGATCAGACTCTGCGGAAGCACAGGCTGATCTGAATCTACATTGGACGCAAAACCCATAAGCCTCATTTCTCTAATCATTAATATGTTTGTAAATCTGGTAAATAAATAAAGTACACCTTCGAAGTTTCTTACAAAGGTTTACGTGTACACATATTGAGGGAAAAAACCCCAGATTTCAAAATGATAGTTTATTAACTTAGATATTACATTCACACAGTACAAGTGACGGATGAGAAATAGATTCAACAAGAAATGCGTCTGTCGAACGCGGATGCCACCTGCAGCATATTTGAGAAACTGTGACAAAGTGGTTAACCGAAAAGTGTGACGGACGGACGGACGGACGGACGGACGGACGGTCCAAACACTATATGCAACAAAAAAGTCTGAAATCATCAGAAAGAACGGCTGATGCCCCCTACCCCCTTGCAAATGTATAATATTTGAGCAGATCTGACAAAATGTGTAACAATGTGAAATTTCACATCATGATAACAAATGTCTGAAAACAGGTATACCATCTACAAATTGATGATGTTGACATTGGTGTATGAACATTGCAAGCAAGAAATGTGGCCAGTCGGCACACGAATGCCCCTGGTGGCAGATTGGCGAAACTGTGGCAAAGTTAATTAACCAAAGTGTGACATTTGTCCACAAGTATGATGTATTGAAATAATCCATAAAGGGATATAGATGTTACGACAGAAATAATAAGCTCTGGTGAACTTATTAAGGTGTGAAAAAGTTCAAAGTTGTCAAGGTCGAAAGGTCAAGATCATATTAAGGGCAGCATGGATGTGTGGCATTTGTCCACAAGTATGATGTGTTGAAATATTTAAGTAATCCTTCAAGCAATATAGAATTTATGACAGAATTGAGAAATTCTGGCGAACTTCTTAATGTGGGAAAAAGTTCAAAATTGTCAAGGTCAATAGGTCAACGTCATATTAAGGGCAGCATGGATGTGTGGCATTTGTCCACAGGTATACTGTGTTGAATATTTAAGTAATCCTTTAAGGGATATAATAACGGATTTTCTTAATATGCCGGACACACGGTCACAGTCCAAACAGTATATGCCTCCGGGTCTACCGAGGCCGGGGCATAAAGTTTGGAAATGATATAGGAATGAATGACCTTTTTGTGGAATTTATCGGGGTATAAACTTGGAAAAGTCGCGGGATACTGGACGAAGGCCGGAAGGCCTCGTCCAGTATTCCCGCGACTTTTCCAAGTTTATATCCCCGATAAATTCCACAAAAAGGCCATTCATTCCTTATAATTCCAGCATTTGAAATAAATTCATCAAGAAAATGTGTTTATTTTCCGTTTTCTTAAGAATTATTTTAACTGCGCCTCATGGTTATGGAAAGTAGTTCGGCATGGAGTTTACTGGGATATAAATTTTGGACGGAGTCTTGCAACGGACCAATCAAATGTTAGGGAATTGTGTAAATATTTTTGTGCTGGAATTATCATCAAATGAATGGTGATGCGTTGCGAAGATGTATATTCCCAAGGGAAATAAATCATGATAAGTAATGTTAAATTGCATTGTATTGTGTAACATAAAACAATAAATTTGTTAAAAAAGGTGAATAAAATCTAGAAAAACAGACAGCAGAAATACACTTACTTGAAAGCAGTCACTTCACATTCTTTAAAATCCGGAAACCTGGGACGATGAGACAGCATCATTGCGTTGATCTACAGTGTAATACACATTTTATACAATTTGGTCATCAAGTGTTCTACTATAAGTTATAGAGAATAGTAGGTTAGTGCCGTGAATCGGGAAAAACATCCGGCAAGGCTCAATAATTTCTTTATTTCTCATCAGAAGTATATGTTGTCACCACTCATTTGAACCGTCTCGCCGAGACGGTTCAAATGAGTGGTGACAACATATACTTTGGTTCAGAAATAAGGAAAATAGATAGAGAATAGTAGGTTAGTGCTGTGAATGGGAAAAAATATCTGGCAAGGCTTAGGAAACGGGATGAGCGAGGCTCTGCCGAGCACATCCCGTTTCCGAGCCGCGCCAGATATTTTTCCCATACACGGCACTAACCTATTATTCTATTTATCCCTTCAAATGGCTTTAAAATGGCTTTAAAATGCAAAAAAATAATCCCAGCCACCGCACATATTCATACGCAGTGATTAGGTCGTATTGACAGGATATCAAAAATGTTTCACGGCACCGTGTTTCACGGCACATACGCACTGTGTTGACGGGATAAATATACATTTTATACAATTTGGTCATCAAGTGTTCTACTATAAGTTATTGTGATTCTACACAATCAACATGATGTCATATTGCCCGTCTGAAGCTATGTTCACCCGAGGCACAGCCGACAATATGACACCATATTGACAGTATATACCGGTAATCACAATAACGTATTTGTCATACTGCAGATTCTTTATATTTCTACAGAATTATGTTTGGTACATATGTAACGTCATAGAAATATGACGGCAAACGGCACAATGTCATGATTTTACTAATTTAACCCTTAGAACGCTACTCCCAACAATTGTCATCTGCTGTTGCTTTTATATCTTGCCTTATTTCTCAACAAAAATATGTTTTGACAGCACTTCAGAATCATTTCCAAAGGAAATGATTCTGAAGTGCTGTCAAAGCATGTTGTAAATTACTCTAAAGTGCTGTCAAAGCATGGTTTTGATGATAAAAATGGAAAATAGAAAATAAACAGCAGACAACAACAAAATTAAGATAGCAGTCTACAGCTAAGGTCATTTTATGCTAGGTTAGTCGAATCTCATCTGTAACCTGTTGTGATGGGGGGTAAATCATACTAGATGGCCGCGGCCCGCATGTCACGCCCACCAAGGCTTTGATAGTATACCAAAAAACTTTAACCAAAATCTTTAACCCAGATGCACGTACGTACGCCAATGTGCCGACTATATAGCACTGTACGCAAGTGGGCGCGACAAAGCTCAGAACTGCATACATGTATGACAAATAATTACTAGTATTAACGCGATACTCACATCATTACAGAATAACTGGGCGTGGCGTTGGAATCTGTTGGATGTATTGTACCCCAGATCGGGTGTGTACGTCAGATTGAGGGTGGGGAACGATAGCTTGAACGCTGTCTCTATACCTGTGGAAATATATAATAGCCTCAATTAGCCGTAAGATCATTTGCAGGTAATCATCCCCACCTGCCACTAAAATAAATTGTCATTATATATGGTACAAAATATCACACTTGCACCTGCCCCATTTAATGCAAAAAATTGACATTCTTGTCCAAATTTTGGAATAAAATTGGGCTTTTAATTTGTATTTAAATTGGTGAAAATCAGTGTAAAAACACCCAATCATTTGCCATAATTGATAAAAAATTCTATGGCATAATGTGACTTACCAAATTCGCAGTTTTCGCCCGTGTAGTCCGGTCGACAAATACAAACATAGGAGCCGATGTTGTTGATACAGGTGCCGCCACTCAGACACGGGTAGTCGAGACACTCGTTCAAATCTGGAAAAAAAATCACGATGGAACAAAAATATGTACAGATTAACAAGTAAATCATAGTAGAGACACGAAGAAATGTCAATGGATTGATTAGAAAGCAGTGAAACAGATCGGCGAGATAAAAAAAGCCCTACACAGTCTCCGCAAAACTGCTGAAATTTTACAGGACATTCAATCTGGTAAACTTGAAATTTTTATTTTTCCCAGACTGCCTACAGATGAATGAGTAGCACATAGTAAAGACACTCGTTCGAGTCTGAAGAAATGTCAATGAAATAGATTAACCCTTTCAACACCACATGCCTGTATAGTGAGTGGTATTGGCAAACAATCATGCTGTAGCAAATGCACAACATACGAATCAACCCTTACCGGCCCCAAGGTCAATGTATTTATCTGAAGAAATGTCTATGGAATAGGAATCTATAGTGAGAAGGAAATACTACTTATGGTTTAATATGATGTATATTAAAGAGGATTTTACATGAGTGATGATTTAACTCTTTGCATGCTGGGAAATTTGTGGGCTATAAATAGTTCAAAAATAGCAGATGACAATTCATTATGTTTTCTTTTATTTCTCCTTATAAATGTCATGAATATGTCTTGGAATTCTAATGAAATTTCAAGACATATTTACAGAGAGAAATAAAACATACACATATACTCCTAATTCGTTTGGCGGATATTTCCGCCGCTGGCATGCAGAGTTAATATGATATTGATTAAACAAGTTTACTAATTTCATATGAAATTAGTGAATATCATTTTAAATCAGCACAAATGTTAGATTCTATTTATTGCATAAGCACAGCACCATACGTTGCAGTGTTTTCATTAGTGGCCTCACTTGCATATGTATTACACTAATGTATTATGATTTTTAATACACCATGTTATTGCACTGTGAAAGCCAATTTTATGCAATAAATAAGTTGACCGATGTCTATACAGGGGTCATACCAGTTATCCGGACAATCAGTTTATCAGACAAATGAAAATACCCGTTAATGAAGCACATTCGTTTGATCAGAATTTGTAACAAATACATCTAAGTCACCCAGGTGCTTGCTGCAAGTGTGAAGAATATATTGCCAAGGTAAATATTTTAGTAAGATTTGCTGAAAATATTCCTCAACTCTGTCCACAAGTTGTTTAAAACGTCAAAAGTCTCACGGGTGCTTGCAATCGAGTGTGCCCATTACGTCATTTCAGAGTTGTTCTATAAATACAATAAAATACAATGTTTTTTCTGCAGAACTACACAACGCTGTTTACACTGGTTTACAGGCGATAAAATTATGATTTCATGTTTAGAATACAAGTTATAAGACGAGTATATGTTTGTCCGGATAACTGATTGTCGATGTTAACTTTGGGGCAATCTCATGACTGATGATCTGACCCAATTTTAAGTGAGAAAGATGGCACATTTTGCTAAATAGTTTACATGCGTTGAAAAAGCAAGAACCCACGATTGTTCTGTGAAAAGTTTATGCCCGTAGCTGCTATTTTAAGAAAAATATTGTAAACAAACTGCCATTTTTTGTCCGATAATCTGGAGGATCCCTGTACAGTTACCTTCAGCACAGAGCGGACCAGTGTACCCTGGCGGACAGACACACTCGTAGCCACCGAGGATGTTTATACAGGTGGCTCCGTTCTCACATCGCGCCAACCCGAACGCGCACTCGTCCACGTCTAAAACAGTGAAATGGACATTTGTATTAACCCTAAATATTTGGATACAATTTGTAATTCCCAAAACAAATTGTATCCAAATACATTGCCATTATGATAAACCAGTAAAACCATACCAGCCCTAAACATTGAGACACTCTTTGTTGTTGGACATCGTATATCTATATAAGACACGCCATGTGATTTTGTACCTAAAAACATGTGCGATATTTCATGAAAAATATTACAAAATTTACGATTGTTTCCGTAAATGCCGTTTTGTGAAACCCTACGTCTAAACAGTAAAATATGTCTGATTGACTCTTCCACCCCTAAGTACTTGGTATGGACTCATCCATGGAGACTTTTGAACTATTTTTTTTTTGCAAAAAATCTGAAAATATCCACAACAGTGCAGATCCTGATGATACGGCTCGTTACGAGCCGTATCATCTGGATCTGCACGGTTGGCAAAAACTGGTAACAACAAAGGAAGTATATACAGGTGGCACCGTTCTCATTTCTGACTGTGATGGGAGAGCTCCAGATAAGATACAGTGCGAAAATTAAAGGTACATGCCCACTCAAAAATGTGATTTATATCAGAGACATCATCTGCGACATTTTCTGGCAAAATAAACATCCATTCACCATCACCTCACGTATTGATTGGCAGTATTATACATTTTATATCAGACCTAAATTTCCACACTGATATCAGGGGTGAAAACCGTGTTTCTTTAAAATGTTAACGGACATTACTATTAATTCTCTGTATTTATTTTTTGATGTGCAATAACCATACTTTATAGTCTGTCGAAAATATTATTTTTTCAGGTGACGCATTTAATTAGTATAAATAATTCAAACATAGAAAAAATTCATTACTTTGTTTATTTCTCCATGAAGGTATATGTTGTTACCACTCATTTGAACCGTCTTCAATGGGTTAATAGGCGGTAATTGTCTTGCACAGGCCCAGCGTCACAAATCGTATATAGCATTCACAACACTAATTAGTCCGCAGTATTATAAACATTTCCATACAAAATCCCGATGTATTTCATACCTCATTTGCATATGAAAATAGCCTGATACCACCGCGCGTCACTATCAGTAAAGTAAACATTATTAAATGATTATATATGTATAGCGGGCACTCGTAATTATTAGAACTGGTGGAATAGTGACACAATTAAACACTTATTTAATGTCAATAAAGAACATGTTGTGCCTACTGAGTGGGCATGTACCTTTAAAAATGGCCGCCAAGGAAAGGTAAATCCTCGGAAGCTTTTGAAAATCAATAAGGTTCTTTGTCTGCCATGATAAACATGTACACCAAATTTGGTTACGATCCGCACAGAACAATTCGTTATTGAATGGACAAGCTGTGCACGCCCGCCCACTTGTCCGTACAAGATGAATGCATAATACGTCCCGTTTTTTTCAAACGGGCGTATAAAAAACATACCATTTTCGCAGTATGTGCCGGTCCACTCCTGGGGACAGTTACAGAAGTAGGAGCCCTGGGTGTTGATACAATTGCCGCCATTCTTGCAGATGCCTAGCTCTATACACTCGTCCAAATCTGCAGGTAAAACACAAACATTATATAGCCCTGGGTGTTGATACAATTGCCACCATTCTTGCAGATGTCTAGCTCTATACACTCGTCCAAATCTGCAGGTAAAACACAAACATTATATAGCCCTGGGTGTTGATACAATTGCCACCATTCTTGCAGATGTCTAGCTCTATACACTCGTCCAAATCTGCAGGTTTAAAACACAATTTTTCATATATAGCCCTGGGTGTTGATACAATTGCCACCATTCTTGCAGATGTCTAGATCTATACACTCGTCCAAATCTGCAGGTAAAACACAAACATTATATAGCCCTGGGTGTTGATACAATTGCCACCATTCTTGCAGATGTCTAGGTCTATACACTCGTCCAAATCTGCAGGTAAAACACAAACATTATATAGCCCCGAGTGTTATACAATTGCCACCATTCTTGCAGATGTCTAGCTCTTACACTCGTCCAAATCTGCAGGTAAAACACAAACATTATATAGCCCTGGGTGTTGATACAATTGTCACCATTCTTGCAGATGTCTAGGTCTATACACTCGTCCAAATCTGCAGGTAAAACACAAACATTATATAGCCCCGAGTGTTATACAATTGCCACCATTCTTGCAGATGTCTAGGTCTATACACTCGTCCAAATCTGCAGGTAAAACACAAACATTATATAGCCCCGAGTGTTATACAATTGCCACCATTCTTGCAGATGTCTAGATCTATACACTCGTCCAAATCTGCAGGTAAAACACAAACATTATATAGCCCTGGGTGTTGATACAATTGCCACCATTCTTGCAGATGTCTAGCTCTTACACTCGTCCAAATCTGCAGGTAAAACACAAACATTATATAGCCCCGAGTGATCTACCAATTGCCACCAATTCCCTTGCATTAATGTCAGCTCTACACTCGTCCCCAAATCGCAGGTGCACAATTACATTAATATAGCCCCGAGTGTTATACAATTTGGCCACCATTCATTGCAGATGGTCTTAGCTCTATACACTCGTCCCAAAACTGCAGGTAAAAACACAAACATTATGAGTAGCCCCGAGTGTTTATACAATTTGTCACCATTCCTTGCAGATGAGTCAAGATCTCTGGAGGTCCGTCTGCAGGTAAAATACGCAAAGTATAGTCCCTGGTGTTTGCTAAAGAATTGCCACCAAATTCTTGCAATGTCTAAAAGCTCTTAAACACTTCGTCCAAATCAAGCAGGTAAAACCCCGCAAACGTTATACCCCAGTGGTTATACAATTGCCAACCATTCTTGCAGATGTCCTAGCTCTTACACTCAGTCCAAACAAATCTGGCAGGTAAAAACCACAAACATTATATAGCCCCTGGAGTGGTTGATACCAAATTGTCACCATTCTTTGCAATAAGTTTCTTGGTCCTCTTACACTCGTCCAAATCTGCCCCAGGTAAAACACAAACATTATGTATAGCCCCTAGGGTGTTGTAACAATTGTCACCAATTCTTGCAGATGTCTAGGTCCTCTTAACACTCGTCCAAATCTGCAAAAAGGCTAATCAAACAAACATTATATAGCCCCGAGTGTTTTATACAAGATTTGCCACCCAAATTCCTTGCAGAATGTCCCTAGCTCTTATACACTCGTTCCCCAAATCTTGCAGGTAAAACCACAAACAATTATATAGCCCCGCCCCTGGGTGTTTGTTACAATTTGTCCACCATTCTTGCAGATTCCTAGGTCTAAATACACTCGTACCAAATCTGCAGGTAAAACACAAACATTATATAGCCCCGAGTGTTTAAATACAATTGCCACCATTCTTGCAGGATGTCTAGCTCTTACACTCGTCCAAAATCTCAGGTAAAACACAAACATTATAGAGCCCCGAGTGTTATACAATTGTCCACCATCTTGCAGATGTTCTTAGTCTACACACTCGTCCAAATCTGCAGTAGACACAAACATTATATAGCCCTTGTGTGTGATATACAATTGTCACCATTCTTGCAGATCAGTCTAGCTCTACACTCCCGTCAAATCTGCAGGTAAAACACAAACATTATAAAATAGCCCCGAGTGTTATACAATTGTTCACCAATTCTTGCAGAGTGTCTAGGTCTAATACACTCTTCCAAATCTGTCAGGTATACACAAACATTATATAGCCAAACAGGTGTTGATACAATTGTCGCCATTCTTGCATGATGTCTAGATCTAGCACTCATCATATGCAGGTACATGTGCAAGTAAAACACAAACATTATATAGCCCTGGTGTTGATACATTGTCGCCATTCTTGCAGATGTCTAGATCTTACACTCATCCAAATATGCAGGTAAAACATGGTGAAGCAAACATGTACAGTACTGTATATGTAAAATATGTACAAGTTCTGTTCATGTCTTGGGCCATATCAGAATGTCTATAAACGATATGCTTTGAACTTGTTGTTGATAAAGGCACATAACTTCCATTACCAGCTGATTACAGCTTACAGAAAATAAAACAAGAGACGAGGTAAAACCACGAATGCCAGGTTTTCTTCAGGGCATAGACAATTGGATAATAGATAATTGCCTATTAATGTTATTATGACCACAATTGAAAGTGAAAACAAAACAAATGGTGTCCAAATATATTATTATCGCGAAAAATCGGTACAACCGTACTAACCAGAAACATTGGGACACTCTTAGTTGTAAGAAACCAGATATTTATATGTGTTTCCTAGAATAACTCGTATCCAAATATTTAGTGTTATTACAGTAATTCCAAATTGTCCATGCTTCATACGCCAAAACACCAGTCTAGTATCTTTTGATATCAAGTTATCAGGCAAGGCTGGGAAATGTGTAGGAATTCCGAGGTTCACCGAGGAATTCCTACCGTTTCCTAGCCGAGCCTGATAAACTTGACATTAAACGACACTAGTATGGTATTCTATTTATCAGGTAACGTTTTACGCTATAGACTGAGCGTGGTTATCGTTGAAAAAAAAAAGTGGACTTGTTTATGTTGTGTCATTACACTGACGACATTCAGTAACGTTATGTGACGCCGTTGGACTTTTTCAATATATTGTAACCCAGATATTCGCATCATGTCATGCCTGATACGACATTATGTTATCAGTCAGTACATATTCATCCAATACAAAGATCTTTGTCTGAATAAGTAAGAGCATACCTCGTTCACAGTTCTGTCCTGTCCGGCCAGGGACACACTGACACACGTAGGAGCCCGCCGTGTTGAAACAGGTACCACCGTACAGGCACGGGCTGTTCAAGCACTCATTCATATCTGTAAGGGAAAAGTGAAAATGAATGGGTTTAACGTCCCAGAAACAGCTAAAGTCATAGACGTGAGTACAATTTAAAGTCCAAGCTGACCAGTAGCCGATTTCACCAAAATTGCAAAGTATACTTATCTAGCAAAGTATACTTTGAGGGAGAAATTTTCAGTTTTAGGATAAATTTATTAATTTTTATTTTCAAATCGAGTAGTGGAAATACTGTCATAAAGTTGAAAATTCACTTAGTTGAGCTGCAAAACGCAAACAGTGTTTGCTTTTTGCAGCTCAAATAAGTGAATGTTTAAATATTTGTTATATTTTTGTATCATTTGTTCCCTATAAAAGGCTATTTAGTAATAAGAAAATTAATACATGTAATCCATTTGTAAAAGTAAAATACACAATGATTTTGAAATCAGGGGGTATAGTACACTTTAGACACAAAGCTTATCTGGAGCTCTGTATATATACATGATGTCCGTTTAAAATATGGACATTACAATGAGTACAACAATTCACCGAATGTCATCGAATGATAAATTGACTGATTTGGATTTTACCTCATGTCCATTCAACAGCACGGTCGCATACAGAAAGGAAAGCATATTTATTTTATATCTACCCATGCGATACATAGCTATATTATGTAAACTAGACATTATGTTTGTAAAACATAGATATGCTTCCCTTGGCATATTGCAGGGCTCCAGATAAGGAATTAATAATTGAGTATTGTCACTCCATCATTTCTGAAGCAATTGGGTATTTCAAAATTTGAATTGGGTAAAATCACACTACTGTACACATTGGCAGACCGCAATTATTGAATAGTTTGCTTCTAAATGAAAACATGTCTTGGTATTTCATTAGAATTGTCTCCTTGGAGACAATTCTAACGAAATACCAAGATGTGTTTTCATGGAAAAAGAAGGAAAATAAGCTATATCTGTGGTCTGTTTATTGTTTTCTGCAGCATGATAAAGATACCACAAATTTTTCATTGCTTTTTGATACTCACTACTTCTGATTTCAATTGATTTTTTTTTTGGCAATTTTAATTGGGTATATAAGCAAATACGCACCTTATCTGGAGCTACAGACTTTTTGATGTAAATGTACACAGATGGAAGTACGGACGGACTTGCGGAGAGCAACGCAATATGCCCCCCTTGCTATCACACAGATGGAAGTACGGACGGACTTGCGGAGACCAACGCAATATGCCCCCCTTGCTATCACACAGATGGAAGTACGGACGGACTTGCGGAGAGCAACGCAATATGCCCCCCTTGCTATCACATAGGTGGAATAATAAAAGCCAAATTCTCTCATCAATGGAAATAAACTAGAAATGGACGCTTGTCGACAAGCGCATGTGTATCCCCCTCCCCAGATACACAAGTAGTTTGAAAAAAGGGTGTTCGAGTTATGCACCGGAGACAAAATCAGTGACGGAAAAAACAAAGGGAGATAACTAAAAAATTAGTGATGCAAGAGTTGTCATTCTTGCGTGACACACCTTTAGGGTTGTGGTCTATGCATGTGTGAAGTTTCATGAAAACAAAAATGAAAAAAAAAAAAAAATGGAAAAAAAAAAGGAAAAAAAAATAAAAAAAAAAAACAAATGGAAAAAAAAAGTTTAAAAATAATAATGCTTGCTACTGGAGCCCAGAATTTTTTTTGATAGTCCTATATTTATCTACATATATCTGCACAGGTCCACATAATGCCACAATATTTTCAACACAGTACCCAATGTAGTAATTTACCTGTATAAATTACCTGTGGTCAGCAGTGGTCAAGCACTGGACATTTGCACATGCTAGCCCATGCTAGCACATGGTTCTCCCAGTCTCTATTGTTCTCTCTACAGGGTACAGAGCACACGAGAAAAGGTGTACAGAGCAGACGAGAAAACGGGTCTTCATGCATTATTGTCCAGTTTGTAGAGTGCGCAAAACAAAAAAGGGAGATAACTAAAAAATTAGCTACGCAAGAGTTGTCATTCTTGTGCGCGACACACCTCCGGGTCGTGGTCTATGCATGTGTGAAGTTTCATGAAAATATTCCAAAGGGTGGTCGAGTTATGCTCCGGACAGGAAATCAGTGCGCGAAAACAAAAAAGGGAGATAATTAAAAAATTAGCTATGCAAGAGTTGTCATTCTTGTGCACGACACACCTTCGGTTCGTGGTCTAATTGAATGTGTTAAGTTTCATAAAAATATTCCACAGGGTGGTCGAGTTTATATGGTCAATCAGTGCGCGAAACAAAAAAGGGAGATAACTAAAAAATTAGCTATGCTTGAGTTGTCATTCTTGTGCGCGACACACCTTCGGGTCGTGGTCTATGCATGTGTGAAGTTTCATGAAAATATTCCAAAGGGTGTTCGAGTTATGCTCCGGACAAGAAGTGTCTGCGGCGGACGCGGACGCGGCGCGCTGTCAAATCCATAGTATCCCCCGACGGAGTCCGGGGGATACAATAAATATTGGTGAGATATCAGTGGTTCTAACAAGCAATATAGATCGGTATCAGGCTACATGAGTGTGCTATTTGATCAGGAGCGACATTGGTCACAAATCCCTATAGCCCCGTTACTCCAGTCACAGCCACATAAAATTTACCATTTCACCATCAACTTATGCGGCATTTATATATTCCAGTGTTAACCATTAGACCGTTACGCACAACAATTGTCATCTGCTGTTGCTTTTATATCTTGCCTTATTTCTCAATAAAGACATGTTTTGACAGCACGTCAGAATCATTTCCAATGGAAATGATTCTGAAGTGCTGTCAAATCATGTTGTAAATTATTCTAAAGTGCTGTCAAAGCAAGTTTTTGATGATAAAAATGGAGAAAAAAATATAAGATAGCGGTCTAAGGGTTAAATTTGCCAAAAATTGTATAAATATAAATGAAATACCAACTTACCCATCTCACAGTTTCTGCCAGTCCAACCGGAGAGACATCGGCAAGTGTATGAGCCAGCGTTGTTGATGCAGGTGCCCCCGTTAAGGCACGGATTGGTCAGGCATTCGTCCACATCTGTCATGGAAATAGCATTGATTGATCAGTTGATTGATTGATTGATTGATTGAGGGTTTAGGTCTACTCAACAACAGCAAGGTCATTTACAGATTTCATTTCATTATGCTTATATTTAAGGGTGGGAATTGGCTCGAAGACCTTCCATACCCGAATATATAAGTAAACAAAGACCAAATTTTGAAGTGTTTTATGTGATATATGTTGGTGCAAGGTGGACAGATGTGTATAATTGCGTGCCAAAATGGAACATTGCTCAAGTCCACTATGGTCCTGTAATTCCGTGAAGTGTCCAGGTGTCATTTACAGATGGGAATGTTCTTAAAAGTATATGTTGTGAGCGCAGTGGCCTGGTGGTTAGAGCGTCAGACTGCTGATCTAAAGGTCGTGGGTTCGAGCCTCACTGGAGGCGCTGCGTTGTGTCCTTGAGCAAGACACTTTATCCACACTGCTCCAGTTCACCCAGCTGTGAATGGGTACCGATAATTCGTAGTTGCTCTGTAAATACGAATTACCGGCTTCTCTCAAAAAATCTCTACCTCCGTTCTTTCTCCCATTCTTGGGAGACGGCATGCAAGGTCCTCGAGCCAGTGCCGCCGTTAAATATAAGCAAAAAAAAAATGTTGTGACCACCATTTGAACCGTCTCATCAAGACGGTTCAAATAGTGGTCACAACAAATACTTTCTTTAAGAAATAAGAAAACTATTTAAAATATGACAAATAACAAATTTGAATGAAACGGTTAAAACGAATCGTCATTTGGGTGTGGGGGCAAAATCTCAATAAATGATACAGAAAGTATACACAAATTCCAAACAGATACAGTTAATCAATTACATTACATGAATTTGTTGCAAGTGCTAACTATTTTTCTAATTTCTAATTCTCAACAGAGGACAGAAGCACATATCTTATAGTATTTTTGAACTATTTATAGCCCACAAGTTTCCCAGCATGCAAAGAGTTAACTGAATTGACTTACCGATTTCACAGTTTGGTCCTGTCCAGCCAATCGGACAGAAGCACATATAAGAGCCTTCGTTGTTGTAGCACGTCCCGCCATTCATACACGGTTTGGCGGCACACTCATCAAAATCTACAAGGGATGGAGTTTTGATAATTTGTGTATTGGACATATAAGAGCCTTTGTTAACCTTCACTACGCGGGAGACGAAAATAGTCGTCTGCTGTTTTTCATTTTTGCCTTAATTCTGAATAAAAAACCTGTTTTGACAGCACATGAGAATCGTCTCCAGTGGAGACGATTCTCATGCACTGTCAAAGCAAGTTTTTATCGAGAAATATTGAAAATAAAACATTTCCAGCAGACGACGAAATTTAATTAAGCGTAGTAAGGGTTAAAGTGTCAAGTCTCACCTTTTGTACAAGGGTCTGTCATGCAGTCATCAAAATCAACAAGAGATGGTCAGGGGTGAGAACAGTTCCAAATGTCAAATACGGATAATGGCTAAACAAACATGTTTGCACACAGAAATGCATAAAAGTGTGCTTCCAATGTTGAAACATTCATATTTTTCTGCAATTATCAGGAACCGCCTGATTTCAGGATATATCCTGAAAATTCCCATCCCTAATGGCCGGTACAGCAATAGTGTGTACTAACATACAGATTTCTTGGACAAGATTCATTCAAATTATAATTATTAGATTGTAAATTACTTTATTCACAGACTTTTTGTCAAAAAGTCTGTAAATAAATGAATGTGTCAATATATTTATTGTAATCACTCTGTATCGTCACTGTCTCAAACAGTGTAAGATCGGTTTATATTTCACTGAGAAATGCTGGAAATACATTGAAAATTTGATTTGATTTATTGGTGTTTAGCGGCCTATCAACAGCTAAAGTCATTTAAAGCCGGGTCAACGGTCCAAAGTTGGAATAAATCAGGGTTATTTGTGTTTACTTCCGGGTGTTGGGAAAAGTATCTAGGAGGAGGTAGGTGCGTGCTGTGACGTCATCAGAATTGGTGTAGATCGCGTCATACATTGAAAGTCATTAAATAATATACAAGGAAACGTTTTACCATTTCGCACGTTTCCGTCACTAAATACTTCATTTTTTATGTTACAATTTCCTTTCTGCTCATTACTCACCACCGTCGCAGTTTTTGCCGGACCTCCCAGGAGGACAGTTACAGAAGTAGGAGCCGACAGTGTTGACGCACGTCCCGCCAAACTTACACGGGTTCGTCAGGCATTCATCGATATCTACAACATATAAGACAGCAGTACAACAACCGTAGGAGAACATAAAACTGGCTGTTGTAGATTGATTTATTGATTGGGGCCAAAATCAGCCTGCACATCTTTGCAGTCTGATCAGACCCTACACGGTTTGCCATTCAATCCACAAACTTTCATCTCTGCAGTCTGATCAGGGTCTCCAGAATTAGGAATTCGACCAATGTCAGCTGATATGTCATGGATATTTACCTCTTTCACAGATTGCGCCAGTGAAGCCGGGCGGACAGACACACGTGTAGGAGCCCTCGGTGTTGATACAGGTACCGTTGTTCAAACACGGGTTGTTCGGGAAACACTCATTTAAATCTGAAAATTAACATGAAGATCTTTTTGTGTTCATATAAAACCATGATGACTTTTTTAAACAGGACTTGTTTAGGAAACATCCGCTTACAGGAATGGACAGGAGTGGTGTTAAACCTAACAATGCTGAATTAGAAATTATTGTCTGCTGCTCATATTTTATTTTGCATTTTTCTCTTGAAAAACAGGCTCTGACAGTACTTTAATTGGAAACGATTCTAAAGTGCTGTCAAACCATGTTTTTCAAGAGAAAGAATACAAAATATGAAACAACAGCAGATGCCAATTATCGGTTCCCGCCTTTTAAGGGACAATGACCCAAATCAAAGAAGAATAATTATCATTCATGGTCTCACACAGGATTTTGTGTTATCTTGTGTAAATGACATGCCAAGCTGGCAAAAACATTCAAAACATTTATGGAAAATATATTATTTTATCCGGTCAGTATGGGTGAAATATTGAGATACGACTGAGATAAAATCTTTGAAACTGCCCTAGTAATTTGTGTTTTGTAAATGATAATTTACAAACTGAAACTATTGTTATAATTTGCCTTACTTTCTAAGCCAATCCTGGCCAGTATCCCGCTCCACTTATTTCACATATTGCAAGATTTAACCCCAATACGTGACATACTACCAGATTTAATTACTACCTGTTTGACAGGAAATGGAAAACCAATACACGGATAGGATTGCATTATAATACTGCATTACAAACCTAGCTAATCATAGGTATGTTATTGTTCACATTTTGGAATTTTAAGGAACTAAATGCTGCAATCGCTAGCGCTTCTACGCATTTAATTCCTTAAATATCCATTATGTTAACAATAACTTATACTTAAATGTAGTATTTCCACAATGAGACTCGACAATTACCAATATTGCACGTTGGTCCGGTCCATCCGTCGGGACAGCGACACGTGAAGCTGCCCTCCGTATTGATGCATTGACCACCGTGGGCACACAAGGTCATGTCTGAACATTCGTTGTAATCTGGAAACACAACATGTTTGGTGGATTGATTGGTTGGTTAATTGACATATTGATTGGTTAATTGATTGAGTTTTACCACATCAATTACTACCGTATTAACTGTAAATATTCGGATATAATTTATTCTGGAAAACATGCATGAATATGGTTTCTCACAGCAACGTATGTTCAAATGTTTACGGTTAATATGCTTCTACTTGTTTACATCACAATAACACTGTATTTGGATACAATTTGTTTTGGGAAACCTCAAGGGGTTTCCCAAAACAAATTGTGTCCGAATATTTAGGGTTATTGCGATATAACATTTAGAAGGCAATTTGTGGTAAGTACCGTACGTACCGATTTCGCAGTTGGGTCCAATCCAGTTTGGCGGACATTTACACGTGTAGGATCCCTGGGTGTTGGTACAGACTCCACCATTCATACACGGGTTATTCAGGCATTCGTTGATATCTACCAACAACAACAACACAATATTCAATAATGTCTGGATGTAGAAAACTATAGAAAATGCAAATTTTTTAATTTTCTTGTCACTTTATTCGCTTGAACCGTCTCATTGAGACGTTTCAAATGGTGTTCATATACTTCTTATGAGAAATACAGATATTGATATTTTCATTGATATTTGAAATATATCTTCTGTGAAATTGTATGCCATCGTTTGTAATAGGTTCAAAAAGCATCTTTCCTCACTTCCCAGTGCTAAATGGATGGATGAATGAGCAGACAGACGGAGCGGATAGACGGATCAGCGGGTGGACGGACGGAGGGAGGGAAGGAAGGCGGATGGATCGACAGGCGGACAAACAGACAGATGTACTTGTAGTGATTAATTAATATATGGATATAATGATGGATTAATTTATTTATTAATTGATTGATTGATTGATTGAATGATTGATTGGAATAACACTTACCTATAGAGCAGTTCTGTCCCGTCCATCCGGCCGGACACTGGCAAGTATAACTACCAATCGAGTTGAAGCACTGGCCGCCGTTCTCACATATTCCAAAATGTTCCACGCATTCATTCACATCTGCAAAATATAAGTATTTCACCATGGATATAGATTGCAGTTACTTTGCAAGGCTGGTTGATTGGGATTAATATTTAATAATAGAACAAACGTTGTGTTTGTTTCTTTGTTTATTGGGGTTTAACTGCCTATCAACAGCTAAGGTCATTTAAGGCCGGGTCAATGGGTTTAGTACTAAATCCCACATATTACCTGTACAAGTACATGTACAAATGAGGGGAAAATCCCAAAATCAGAACTGAATATTTACAATAAAAAAAACTATATATTCAGGCCTGAAATCAGAATAATCCTGATCTGATGCCAGGTCCTCGCCACACCTGAATCACTTGGCCCCCTCCCAAAAGCAGTAGGATCAGTACTAATCTTACTACTTTTGCAATGGGCAATAACCCAATTCAACTCCCAGGTAACAAAAGAGCCGAAGATAAAAACATACCCGAGGTCCAAACCAGGCAAATCGCGATTCCTATAAGGAGGAACCCCTACCGTTAATTTACGCCTTCACGTTCGCCCGACCAACCACCCACTTAGAACAAACGTAAAAAGTACATTGTGTCCACTGGAGACGTGTACGCTTCCTTTATGGTTGTGACTGAAGAAATGGGGCTTATAGGTTTCGCGAGCACTGTAGATCTAGATCAGTCTGATCATGATCTGCTCTGTTTCGCCATTCCATCAATGAAATACCCGTCATGCTTCTAAAAAACAATCTATATTATTATCCGGCTACAGTTATTTGATCAAGAGTTACACTGGTCCAGAGCTCCAGATAAGCTTTGTGTCTAAAATAATTCTTAAGAAAACAGAAAATAAACACATTTTCTTGATGAATTTATTTCAAATGCTGGAATTATAAGGAATGAATGGCCTTTTTGTGGAATTTATCAGGAATATAAACTTTGAAAAGTCGCGGGAATACTGGACGAGGCCTTAAAAAATTACAATTTTCGAAAAGAAATAAAAAATAAATAAAAATTATTTCGAAAATTGTAATCTTTTATCGCTTCGTTCAGTATTCCCGCGACTTTTCCAAATTTATACCCCGATAAATTCCACAAAAAGGCCATTCATTCCTATATAATACATTATATTGTGTATTCTACTTTTACAAATGGGTCATTGATTTTCTTCATTACCAAATGATCAAACATATAACAAATTTAAACATTCATTTATTTGAGCTGCAAAAAGCAAACACTGTTTGCTTTTTGCAGCTCAACTAAGTGAATTTTCAAATTTATGTATTTTCACTACTCATTTGAAAATCAATGCGTATTTTCACATTGCTGTGCGTATTGTGTACTCCCACTTTTGATAATCAATGCGTATTCAGCTAAAATAATTGCGTAAAATACGCCAATACGCACCTTATCTGGAGCTCTGCTGGTCACAAATCTCATAAGCCCCATTTCTCCAGTCAGTCATGGCCTCAATTCGGTTGCCATAACGTAATAATTATGAATATTGAAACGTTTGACAGCTAGCTCACTCCACTCATCCAGCTTGGAATGAATGTTAAGTTTTTATTAGAGACATTCAGAATGGATCAACACTGGCCAGTGTAGGCTGATCTGGATCTACACGGACTGCAAAACACATAAGCCACACCTCTCCAGTCATAACCACAAATTTGATTGGCACAATTTTATCTAGGTCAAGCGAACTTGCTATTAATTATGAAGTATAACTTTCAGAAAGTTTTACAGTGCAACCTCTTTACATCAGCCAGTCATGGGAATACTGGCCGTTGTAGAGAGGTGGCTGTAGAGAGGTTGTCTGATTGGGATGTAAACTATTGGCTGTTACAGAGAGGGGGTTGCTGTAGAGAGGTAATTTGCGGAAATTTGTCTGTACAATCACGGGCCTTAATCAAACTAATGTGTGGGATGTAAACTATTGGCTGTTACAGAGAGGGGGTTGCTGTAGAGAGGTAATTTGCGGAAATTTGTCTGTACAATCACGGGCCTTAATCAAACTAATGGCTGTAACTGATGTTACATACCAATGCTGCATATATCGCCACGGGAACCAGGCGGGCAGTCGCACACGAATCCTCCAATCAGGTTTCTGCATGTGCCGCCATTCAGGCATGTGACTGTCAGACACTCGTCGATATCTGAAACGGGCAACAATTATTGTTTACTAGTGGGTTTTAGACATGTGTATATCAGTGAGAATTTGATTACGATCTGTCAAGTAGAACTCGAGAGTTATTGTGTAGAAAAGGATACAGAATGTAAAAATTGACCCCACGGTAAAATAAGTCGTGGGATTTTTTTTTTGAAAGCAATAAGGCTCTTCCTCTTGCTGTGTTGAACATGTATACCGAATTTGGTTAAGATCTGATAAGTAGAACTTGAGTTATCGCGATCTATGTCCACCTGCCCATAAAACATGAGTACATAATAATTATGTTGTATTTTTTTCAAACAGGCGTATAGAAATTTCAGTAAAAGTTCCAAGGGAGACAACTGAATACCTATATTGCACAATTCGCCCGTCCATCTACGGTTGAATATACAGGTAAACGAGCTGGGAGTGTTGATGCAAATGTTTGAGCAGTTTCGACCAAATTAGAAACATTTTTAAATTTCACACAGTTAAAAAGTCTGAAATCAGCCTAAAAGAGGAAAATGCTCATGCGCGAGGAAAAGTTCCATATGAATGTGACATGTGGAGACATACCTATATTGCACAACTCGCCCGTCCATCCGCGGTCGCATATACACGTAAACGAGCCGGGGGTGTTGATGCAGGTTCCCCCGTTCTCGCACTGTAGCTGGGCACATTCGTTGAGGTCACCGACGCAGTTCGGTCCGTCCCATCCTGGGGCACACACACACTCGTAGCCTCCGTCCTTGTTGATGCATGTGCCGTCGTTCTGGCACGGATTCAGCAGGCATTCGTTCACGTCTGAAATTTATTGAATCAGTGGAAATCCTGATGTCTGAAACTTTTGAAAGGCACTAATGGTCTCAAATATATGCTGAAAATGGTGAAACAGAATGGATTTCAGAATCCAGCGACCCATACCAAAATTATTGTTTAACCCTTTAACACAACCGACCTCTAACGCGGTGTTTGCAAACAGTGTAGATCCAGATGAGCCGGCTCGTAACGAGCCGTCTCATCAGGATCTGCACTTTTTGCAAGGAATTTTTATATTTTCTAGAGAAAAAAACACCCCCTTCTTATAAATGGACTTGTCTGAAAATCATTGAGTGACGAATGGATTTGTCCTTAAATTAACATATCACAGTCCATTCCAGTTAAAAGGTTTAATTTTAAACAGGAATGGCTGTAAACATTAGATAAGTGTTGATGCCCGACACAACAGCAATTCTTATCGATCAGCGTGAAATCTGTAATTTTTCACTCTTGAAGCAATTTCCATATAATGTCCATAAAAAGAAAATATTGATACGTTATCCGTTATGTATGGATATAAAATTTCACCCAGTTCCCGGTTTTATATATGGGACCATCATAGGAATGAATGGCCTTTTTGTGGAATTTATCGTGGTATAAACTTGGAAAAGTCGCGGGAATACTGGACGAAGGCCGGAAGGCCTCGTCCAGTATTCCCGCGACTTTTCCAAGTTTATATCCCCGATAAATTCCACAAAAAGGCCATTCATTCCTTATAATTCCAGCATTTGAAATAAATTCATCAAGAAAATGTGTTTATTTTCCGTTTTCTTAAGAATTATTTTAACTGCGCCTCATGGTTACGGAAAGTAGTTTGGCATGGGAGTTTACTGGGATATAAATTTTGGACAGAGACTTGCTACGGGCCAATCAAATGTTAGGGAATTGTGTAAATATTTTTGTGCTGGAATTATTATATCTTTCACCCAGTTCACCCAGTTCTATTATATTTTCAGGCCGGTACCCTGCTACATAGATGGGGCTATACATGTTTCAGCCGGTTACCTGTTTCACAGTTGCGACCAGTCCAGCCTGTGCGACACTGGCAGGAATACGTCCCGGCCCCGTTGTAGCATGTACCATTGTGCAGGCAGGGCACCTGGAGACATTCATTTACATCTGGAAGTAAGGAATGACATAATATTGTATGGACGAGAGGTTAACTCTTTCACCCCTAAATAACTGGCATAAACTGGTCCATGATCATTTTTGGACTACTGTCTGTTTCACGAAAGCTGCCCAAATTTTACGGCTATATAAACAATGCAAAAACAATATTTTTTCTCTCAATAATATGAAATTAAAGCAAAATTTAAGAATGAGCCATCTTTTTATTTCGTGAAATTTGGTCAAATATTGATTTTATTGCGAAAAAACAATTTCCCCATGTTAAATCCCCATAGACATCTTCACAGAGTGAAGACAGAGTGAAGATGTCTATGGGGATTTAACATGGGGAAATTTTTCAGAATTTCAGAAATACTGGACCGATTTTCAAAATTTAACTTTGGTTTTCTTAGTTAGATTATTTCCAATTAGCTATTATAACCAGGTTTCATAGTCAATTTCCAAAATCTTTTGTTTTTTAACTCCTCCCACAGGTCCTCCATCTCCTTTATCCCCCATAGACAAGTCCATTTTTCGTAATAAAATCAATATTTGACCAAAAAGATATGGCTCATTTTTAATTTTGATAAAATTTTAATATTATCGAAAAAAAAATTGCATTTTCATTGTTTATATGGCCGTAAAATTTGGGCAGGTTTCGTGAAACAGACAGTAGTTCATTAATCATGGGGAAGATATTTTTTATTGGGAAAGTTCAGATGAGGTATAGTTGGATATTTCTAACATCATATCCGGGAAAATTCTCAAAAACAATGTTATTTATTAATTACTGTACATAATACATGCAGAAATCAAGGCAACCAGTAGCCGATTTCATCAACATTGCAAAGTATACTTATCTAGCAAAGTATACTTTGAGGGAGAAATTTTCAATTTAAGGCTAAATTTATTAATTTTTATTGTACTGAATTTATTACATTATCACAGCCATTTTGGCTGTGATAATGTAATAAATTCAGTATAATAATTCTGCATACTTTTAATCATCAAATATATGCCGTCGTTAGTTCTATATGAAATAATGCATTTCGGGAAAAATAAATGATTACTCCCTCAAAGAATACTTTGCTAGATAAGTATGCTTAGTAAGTTGGATGAAAGCAGCTCCTGAAGTACTTGCGTGATTTATTATTAAACTGAATTTATTACATTATCACAGCCAAAATGGCTGTGATAATGTAATAAATTCAGTATAATAAAAATTAAAAAAATTCTCCTTAAATTGAAAATTTCTCCCTCAAAGTATACTTTTGCTAGAGAAGTGTACTTTGCAATGTTGGTGAAATAGGCTACTGGTACATGAGTCACCTAGAGTTGACTTACCTATTTGGCAGCTGTCCCCCTCCCATCCCTCCGCACATATGCACTCGTACGACCCTTCAATGTTTACACATGTGGCGCCGTTTTGACACGGGTACATCAAACATTCGTTCTCGTCTGAAAATATGGATTATCAGTCAGTATTATTACAGCAAAGAAATACTACGTTATATTATCAATTTAAGCTAAATATAACACGGCCCTTCAAGGTTTCTACATGTGGCGCCGTTTTGACATGGGTACATCAAACATTCGTTTTCGTCTGAAAATATGGCGTATTTAATACATGTAGTATGATTTTTATAAACACGAGATAATAAGAATGATAAAGCATTTTTTAAGAAATTGATGGCTGCCATCCATCACATATTTGACACCTTTTCACTTGAAAAATATTGTTATAATTGTTCTACAGCCAATAATAATATATAGCCTATAGGTTTCAACCCTTAAGGCTTTCAACCCTAAATAAATGGAGTGGACTGTGATGAGCCGCGTCGCGAGAAAACCTGTCTTCGGGAATCTGACGACGTCACAAGATACGACGTCGTGAACTTAGCTGACGTAATTTCAGCCGAGATTTCCAATTATCGACGTTTGTCAGACCGCCATGTTAGGTTTGTTCTGTGGTGTTAAAAGTTATCTAACGAACAGAACAACAACGTACCTCGATTTTTATTCGAAACGGGCATATCTTATATATGTTTTTATTAACAATAATGGCGTAAGGATAATTTTCTTTTATTATTTTGCTATTGGTATCATATAAAAATGTTTGTCTGTTGACGTGTGTTTTTTACATGTATGTTCCTTTATTTTTACATAATATTTTCTTTGACACAGTTTACAGATAACTGTCCACATTAACTGTTATCGACCACCATTTACAGGTGAAAACTCTGTGTAAGCTACATTTTTTATTTACTTGTACATATAAATAATCGGCATCATATTTGTAGACCTATGTAGCCTGGGCCCGGTTTCCCGCACAACTATATGTTTCAGATCTGGTTAAATCATAGCGAATTTTCAGTCTATTGCTCAATTCTTTCTTTCTAATACAATGTTTAAAATTAAAAATTAGTGCAACCTTTACCGATTTTAAGAAAGAAATATCTCCTGCAAAAAAACAACAATGCCATGGATGTTACGACTAGTATAGCCACAGATCAGTCTCATATGTGCATATGCGCCGTCTGATCAGAACATACGATGTTCGCCATTCAGTCACTGGGGGATCCTTTCTCGATCACCGACAGGACATGGGTCGCCAATCGTACATTTATTGCAGATATTGTAAGGTCTGGTTTTTTTCAGAATGTGGTCAAAGTACAGCTGTAAGCGGGACGATGTCGCGAACATTCGACGTTTCTGTTGTCTGAATATGAAAAGCTTCAATCTGAATGCACGCTAACATGTGTGTCATGTTAATATAAGAAATACGGTGGGATGATATTTCAAGGCAACATGTTTGGGACATGTGACACGTACAACTACAATAATATCACATATCTCTCTTGAATTAAATACGGTACTGTTTAAACCAACTACAATAATACAAAAAGTCAAGAACTTGATACAGTAACTGTGGGATGATACATCAAGGATTGTCAAGTCGTGACACAAATACAATAATACTGTGCGCACTATCAATTAATATGGTTCTTCTAGTACTGTTCGACGATTATCAAGGATCTCTTGACTTGGGGGTATTGTTATTATTTTATCTCTCCTCCCCCCTCACTTCGTACTTTGGGACCCTCGTATTTTGAGTTGAGTCTTCAAAAGACAAACTGCTACCGTAACACTCCCAAAACAAACACAAGTGGGTGGTAGGACAAGCTGATCACAAGCTGAGGTAACAACTGTCTCAAATATGTTACCATAGCCATTTTGTCCATGTGGCAGACTTCCACGCACTACCCTTGAAGGTGGTCTCCTATTAGGCGAGTGAGACTGCGATGCAGTAGAAATAACACGTAAGTGATGCAGGCTTTTGCTCTCACGCTATTCCAGTGATTGTGTACATAGTGAGTAACGCATGACAGTAAGGGTGCCTGTCATGAACACTGCCTTTCAGAGCAAACAGTTTGTTATACCCACTTTTTTTAAAAAACTAAATGGGTATATTGTTTTCGTTACGGGTGCCCGTCCGTCTGTCTGTCCGTCACGTTTTGTTTAAGAAGTAAAACTGTTTAACCGTAATAGGTAGGGTCTTGAAACTTGGTGTGTGCCTTTCTTATGATGTGTAGATGCGCAGTGAATTTTGATTTTTGATTCGACCCTCGGTCATGAATTATCTCCCCCTTTTCAACTTCGCATTTGGGAAACGTGGGTATTTTGTGATGGCGTGCCATCGGCTGTGCTCTAGTTGTAATGTAATTTAATGTTGAACGTATTGTTCTCCCCGTATGCGTGTGTCTTTCCATTTGTATATGTTGAACTAAACAGTCTTATAGACCTAATCAAACATTTAGTTAATCAATATACTTCCGTGGTTTTCTACAATTATAAATTGTTAAAACGCTCAATAAACACGACATCAAAAAGAAGAAATCAGCACACCGAATCAGCGTACCCGCGCACATTCATACTTGCTGGTACATGAACTTACCGGCTTGACTTTGTCGCTTTGCACATTCATGTGTTACCAAAAGACTCAAGCTCATCCGTCTTTACATTCATTATTCAATGCCAAACATGCTTCTAGTTTGATTATGTCAACTTGCAAACTGTTGTAAATGTTGGCGTATACTCTATCTGTAACGGTATGTACTGTAACGTAATTTACGTCGCATGACGTAGCTTTTACGTGACGTCTCTTTTGCTCAAACGACCTGCATAGTTGTGTTGTATAAACTATAATATCTTAATGAATATTGCAGATATCATGATCAACTAAAAAGCGTTAAATTCATCATAAAAATACCATTGTCATAGTAACAAAATGTCATATTGACAAACAATTACCCGAAGACAGGTTTTCTCGCGACGCGGCTCATATGTTAATTTAAGGACCTCCAATAGTCAAAAATTATTTTCGGACTAGTTCCTTTATGAGAAGGCTGTATTTTTCCGCCCTAAAAAATATGAAAATTACTTGCAAAAAGTGCAGATCCTGATGAGACAGCTCGTCACGAGCCGTCTCATCTGGATCTACACTGTTGCAAACACCACGATAGACGTCTGCAGTGTTGAAAGGGTTAAATAGGCCGATTTGTTTTTAGAAAGAAATCTCTATGGCTAGATATAATTGTCGGGATAAAAATGTATGTATCAGCATCAGCTGTGAATCTCATAACGGGTGCTAACATCATTGCGACACTGATAATTTAGTTCAAGCGACCATAAAAAATGTTTTCCGAATAAAAATACGCGTTACCTATGTTGCAGAGTTTCCCGGTCCATCCACGAGGACACTGGCAAATAAACGATCCCTTCGTGTTGATACAGGTGGCCCCGTTCTGGCACGGATTGGTGATGTTGCTGCATTCATCAATATCTGAAATACCGGTTGGTTGGTTGGTTGGTTGGTTGGTTGTTGGTTGGTTGGTTGGTTGGTTGGTTGGTTGGTTGGTTGGTTTGGTTGGTTGGTTGGTTGGCTTGGTTGGTTGGTTGGCTTGGTTGGTTGGTTGGTTGGTTGGTTGGTTGGTTGGTTGGCTTGGTTGGTTTGGTTGGTTGGTTGGTTGGTTTGGTTGGTTGGTTTGGTTGGTTGGTTGGTTGGTTGGTTGGTTGGTTGGTTGGTTGGTTGGTTGGTTGGTTGGTTGGTTGGTTGGTTGGTTGGTTGGTTGGTTGGTTGGTTGCACATTGTGAGGCAAGAGGAAATTAGTAAAAAATGCGGCACAAAAGAGGAAACCCACTCACCCCCTCCATAAAAGTATGATTTTTGGGCAGTGTCAACAAAATCCAGTACTTATTATTTTGTAAATTGTTATTCAAAAAGAGGAAATATTTTAAAGGTACATGCCCACTCAGTAGGCACAAACTGTTCTTTACATCAGAGACATCATCTGAGACATTTTCTAGCAAAATAAACATTCATTCACCATTACCCCATGTAATGATTGGCATTATTATACATTTCATATCAGACGTAAATTTCCACACTGATATCAGGGGTGATAACCGCATTTCCTTAAAATGTTAACGGACATTACTATTATTCTCTGTATTTATTTTTTGATGTGCAATGATCATACTTTATAATCTGTTGAAAATATTATTTTTTCAGGTGACGCATTTAATTAGTTTAAATAATTACAAAATATCATGCCTCATTTGCATATGAAAATAGCCTGATACTACCGCGCGTCACTATCAGTAAAATAAATATTACTAAATAATTATATCTGTATAGCGGGCAATCGTAATTTTTAGAACTGGTGGAATACTGACACAATTACACACTTATTTAATTCCAATAAAGAACATTTTGTGCCTACTGAGCGGCATCTACCTTTAAAAAGAGAAAAAATCACACCCCTGCCTGATTGATTGATATATTGAGTTGTTGATTGGTTGATTGGTCGGTCAGGCGATATACTGATTCACCGATTGATTTATTGATTGTGATTGTTTAAATAGAAATACGAGACACGCCATGTGATTTTGTAACATGTACGATATCTCATGAAAAATCTTTACAGAATTCATGGTATTTTTTGTAAATGACGTCGAAAGTTGATGAATTTTGCATAGCAAATGCGGAATAAAAACATGACAAATTTTATGTCTGATATGAATTTACTATATGAACTAGAAATGTGGCCTATCGGCACACAAATGCCCCCGCTGGCAGCCAAAGAAAAACAAGGCATATTTGATTATAAGCTATTTACACGAGCGTTAAGGTTTCGAACGCACCAAGTCTGTGAGCTTGACCCTGGGCTTAGCGGGAGCGGGACGAATGTGGATTTGTCACAGGGCGGTAGAGGACCATTGGAGCAATACGTGTGTGAAATGTGAAGCAGATCCGAGCAAGGAAACAGAAATGATAAGCCATTTACCCAGCGTTAAGGTTTCGAACACACCAAGTCTGTGACCTTGACCCTGGGCTTAGCGGGGGCGGGACGAATGTGGATTTGTCACAGGGCGGTAGAGGACCATTGGAGCAATGCGCGTGTGAAATGTGAAGCAGATCCTAGCAAGGAAACAGAAATGATAAGCCATTTACCCAGAGTTAAGGTTTCGAACGCACCAAGTCTGTGACCTTGACCCTGGGCTTAGCGGGGGCGGGATGAATGTGGATTTGTCACAGGGCGGTAGAGGACCATTGGAGCAATGCGTGTGTGAAATGTCAAGCAGATCCGAGCAAGGAAACAGAAATTATAAGCCATTTACCCAGCGTTAAGGTTTCGAACGCACCAAGTCTGTGAGCTTGACCCTGGGCTTAGCGGGAGCGGGACGAATGTGGATTTGTCACAGGGCGGTAGAGGACCATTGGAGCAATGCGTGTGTGAAATGTCAAACAGATCCGAGCAAGGAAACAGAAATTATAAGCCATTTACCCAGCGTTAAGGTTTCGAACGCACCAAGTCTGTGAGCTTGACCCTGGGCTTAGCGGGAGCGGGACGAATGTGGATTTGTCACAGGGCGGTAGAGGACCATTGGAGCAATGCGTGTGTGAAAGAAATGTCAAGCAGATCCGAGCAAGGAAACAGAAATTATAAGCCATTTACCCAGCGTTAAGGTTTAGAACGCACCAAGTCTGTGAGCTTGACCCTGGGCTTAGCGGGAGCGGGACGAATGTGGATTTGTCACAGGGCGGTAGAGGACCATTGGAGCAATGCGTGTGTGAAATGTGAAGCAGATCCGAGCAAGGAAACAGAAATTATAAGCCATTTACCCAGCGTTAAGGTTTCGAACGCACCGAGTCTGTGAGCTTGACCCTGGGCTTAGCGGGAGCGGGACGAATGTGGATTTGTCACAGGGCGGTAGAGGACCATTGGAGCAACGCGTGTGTGAAATGTGAAGCAGATAACGGACGCCGGTAACACTATATGCCCCCCTCACCATTCGGTGGCGGGGGCATAAATATGGGAGGTGGGGAAAGCACTAAATAGTAGAGGGGCATTAGAGTAAATATGATTACCTATTTCACAGAACTGCCCGATCCATCCATCGTAACAATCGTGACACGAATATCCCCCGATCTCGTTCTTGCAGGTGCCCCCGTTGAAACATTGGAACTGTAGTTCCATGCATTCGTTCAGGTCTGAAACACGGGTCACATGTTGTATGTAATTTGTGGCTGTGACTGGAGAAATGTGGCTTATGGGTTTTGCGACCAGTGACGATCAGAAGTAGGGAGTATCAAAAAGAAATACAAATTTTGTGGTATACAATAAACAGACCACAAATATAGCATATTTTTTCTTATTTTCCATGAAAACACATCTTAGTATTTCATTAGAATTGTCTCCTTGGATACTAAGACATGTTTTCATTTTGAAGCAAACTATTCAATAACTGCGGTCTGTTGATGTGTAATCAGTAGTGTGATTTTATTTTACCCAATTAACATTTTGAAATACCCAATTGCTTCAGAAATGATGGAGTGACAATACTCAATTACTAATTCCTTATCTGGATCCCTGTATTCCTGCAATTTCATATTGATGTAGCTCATATTTGTGAAGCATCTCTATATATATTTCCCCAAAAAGCAACAACAACAACATGACAATTGTATTGAAACAGATATCACGGGTCTTCCAAATAAATACATTTCAAGAAAATCTCACAATGCGGTAGATCTACTGCAAAATAGCTAAAGACCTGAAACAAATTGATCCTTTCACCCATAAGTAACTGGAATGGAATATGTTAATTTTGCAACCAATCCAACTGTCACAAAATGATTTTCAGATTAGTCCATTTATGAAACTGGGGTGTTTTTGTTCTAAAAAATAAGAAAATTACTTGCAAAAAGTGCAGATCCTGATGAGACGGCTCGTCACGAGCCGGCTCATCTGGATCTACACTGTTTGCCAGTACCACTATACAGGCCTGTGGTGTTGAATGGGATAATAACTAAAAGATGTAGTATACCCAAGGCACACTCTGGTCCGGTCCAGAACTCCGTGCACATACACCGGTACGATCCGTCTGTGTTGAAGCAGGTGCCGTCGTGCAAACATGGGTTCCCCAGGCACTCATTTGTATCTACAAAGCAATGAGTATGTTCTCATGCTCGAAATCAGGAAGTTTGATTGGTTAAGGCTGAGCTATGCTCAGTCTCGGCCAATCATACTGCCTGATTTTGAGTACAAATTTGGAGAACATGCTTAACAAGAGCTGTAGGAGAACAGCATAGCTCGACTACGAGGGTTGTCGACGTACACATAGCTTGACAAAGAAGGTGGCTGCGGCCTGCATAAAAACCTTAACCAAGGTTGACTAAAAACATTAACCAAGGAATTATTGATGTACGTCACTAGGAGATAAAGTTTTCCAAGTATGGTTGCTGTAGGCCCAGGAGTATTCCATATACAAGCTTGACTAAAAACCGTAACCAAGGGGAGATAACAAGTAATCCAAGGATAAAAGTAGGTCAAGGTCAAATATAGGTCAGGGATTATTGATGTACATCATTAGGAGATGAAGTTGTCCAAGTATGGTTGATGTAGGCCCAGAAGTATTCCATATACAAGCTTGACTATAAACATTAACCAAGTAATTGAAGGTTAAATGTAGGTGAAGGTAAAATAAATGTCAGGGGTTATTGATGTACATCCCTATGAGAAAAAGTTATGCAAGTATGGTGTCTGTATGCACAATAGTATTCCATCTACAAGCTTGACTAAAAACCTTAACCAAGGTTGAGTAACTAGATGGCCGCGGCCTGCATGTCGCGCCTTGTGGCGAGGCATGGACACTAAAAAAAGATATAGTATAACGAAAAACTTTAACCAAAAAACTTAAGCAAAAACTTTAACCGGACACACGTACGTACGTACATACATACGTACGACAAAGTGCCGACTATATCGCGCTTTCCGCAAGCGGGTGCGAAAAAAATTTTAACCAAAAACTTCAAGTAATTTGACCTTGAGATTGGGCAAAGGGGCTGCACGGGTAGAATGAAAATATAGATGATGATAAACACCCATGTGAAGTTTCAAGGTAATGGGCAAAGCAGTTGCAGAGATATAGTATAACGAAAATATTTAACCAAAAAACTTAACCAAAAACTTTAACCAAAAAACTTAGCCAAAAAACTTAACCAAAAACTTTTAACGAAAAAACTTAACCAAAAACTTCAAAGTAATTTGACCTTGACATTGGGCACAGGGGCTGCACGGGAGAGGGGTAGAATGAAAATATAGATGATGATAAACACCCATGTGAAGTTTCAAGGTAATGGGCAAAGCAGTTGCAGAGATATAGTATAACGAAAAAATTTAACCAAAAAACTTAACCAAAAACTTTTAACCAAAAAACAAAACCTTAACCAAAAAAACTTATCCAAAAACTTTTAACCAAAAAACTTAAACCAAAAACTTCAAAGTAATTTGACCTTGACATTGGGCACAGGGGCCGCACGGGAGGGGGGTAGAATGAAAATATAGATGATGATAAACACCCATGTGAAGTTTTCAAGGTAATGGGCAAAGCAGTTGCTGAGATATAGTATAACGAAAAACTTTAACCAAAAAACTTAACCAAAAACTTTAACCAAAAAACTTAACCAAAAACTTCAAAGTAATTTATTTGACCTTGACATTGGGCACAGGGGCCGCACGGGAGGGAGGTAGAATGAAAATATAGATGATGATAAACACCCATGTGAAGTTTTCAAGGTAATGGGCAAAGCAGTTGCAGAGATATAGTATAACGAAAAACTTTAACCAAAAAACTTAACCAAAAAACTTAACCAAAAACTTTAACCAAAAAAACTTAAACCACTTTCAAAGTAATTTGACCTTGACATGGGCACAGGGGCCGCACGGGAGGGGGGTAGAATGAAAATATAGACGATGATAAACACCCATGTGAAGTTACAAGGTAATGGGCAAAGCAGTTGCAGAGATATAGTATAACAAAAAACTTTAACCAAAAACTTTAACCAAAAAACTTAACCAAAAACTTTAACCAAAAAACTTAACCAAACAACTTAACCAAAAACTTTAACCGCCAAAGTGCGACTATATCCCGCTTTCAGCAAGCGGGCGCGACAAAAACCTTAACCAAGGGGAATTAAGTAAGTAATTTAAGGTTAAATGTAGGTCAAGGTCAAATATACGTCAGGGGTTGTTGATGTATATCACTAAGAGATGAAGTTGTCCAAGTATGGTTGGTGTAGGGCCATGAGTATTCCATCTACAAGCTTGACTAAAAACCTTAACCAAAGAGAATTAAGTAAGTAATTCAAGAGGAAATGTAGGTCAACGTCAAATATAGATCAGGGGTTATTGATGTACATCACTATGACAAAAGGTTGTCCAAGTATGGTGTCTGTATGCACAATAGTATTCCATGTACAAGCTTGAGTAAAAAGCTTAACCAAGGTCGAGTAAAAACCTTAACCAAGGGGAATTAACTAAGTAATTCAAGGTTAAATGTAGGTCAAGGTCAAATATAGGTCAGGGGTTGTTGATGTACATCACTAGGAGATGAAGTTGTCCAAGTATGGTTGGTGTAGGGCCAGGAGTATTCCATATACAAGCTTGACTAAAAACCTTACCCAAGGGGAAATAAGTAAGTAATTCAAGGTTAAAAGTAGGTCAAGGTCAAATATAGGTCAGGGATTATTGATGTACATCACTAGGAGATGAAGTTGTCCAAGTATGGTTGGTGTAGGGCCATGAGTATTCCATCTACAAGCTTGACTAAAAACCTTAACCAAAGAGAATTAAGTAAGTAATTCAAGAGGAAATGTAGGTCAAAGTCAAATATAGATCAGGGGTTATTGATGTGCATCACTATGACAAAAGGTTGTCCAAGTATGGTGTCTGTATGCACAATAGTATTCCATGTACAAGCTTGAGTAAAAAGCTTAACCAAGGTCGAGTAAAAACCTTAACCAAGGGGAATTAAGTAAGTAATTCAAGGTTAAATGTAGGTCAAGGTCAAATATAGGTCAGGGGTTGTTGATGTACATCACTAGGAGATGAAGTTGTCCAAGTATGGTTGGTGTAGGGCCAGGAGTATTCCATATACAAGATTGACTAAAAACCTTACCCAAGGGGAAATAAGTAAGTAATTCAAGGTTAAAAGTAGGTCAAGGTCAAATATAGGTCAAGGGTTGTTGATGTACATCACTAGGAGATGAAGTTGTCCAAGTATGGTGGGTGTAGGGCCAGTAGTATTCCATATAGAAGGTTGACTAAAAACCTTAACCAAAATGAATTAAGTAAGTAATTGAAGAGGAAATGTAGGTCAAGGTCAAATATAGATCAGGGGTTATTGATGTACATACCTATGAGAAAAGGTTGTCGAAGTATGGTGTCTGGATGCACAATAGTATTCAATGTACAAGCTTGAAAAAAAACCTTAACCAAGGTTGACTAAAAACCTTAACCAAGGGGAATTAAGTAAGTAATTCAAGAGGAAATGTAGGTCAAGGTCAAATATAGAGGAGGGGTTATTGATGTGCATCACTAGGAGATGAAGTTGTCCAAGTATGGTGGGTGTAGGGCCAGTAGTATTGCATATACAAGCTTGACTAAAAACCTTAACCAAGGTCGAGTAAAAACCTTAACCAAGGGGAATTAACCAAGTAATTCAAGAGGAAATGTAGGTCAAGGTCAAATATAGATCAGGGGTTATTGATGTACATCACTAGGAGATGAAGTTGTCCAAGTATGGTGGGTGTAGGGCCAGTAGTATTCCATATACAAGCTTGACTAAAAACCTTAACCAAGGTGTGATGGTGACGCCGACGCCGACGCCGACGCCGACGCCGACGCCGGGGTGACAACATAAGCTCTACTTATTCTTCGAATAGTCGAGCTAAAAATGGTAGTATCTACAAAGCAACGAGTATGTATTCCGTTCTCGTGCTTGAAATCAGGATGTTTGATTGGTCGAGGCTGAGCTATGCTCAATCTCGGCCAATCGTACTACCTTATTTCAAGCATGAATTTGGAGAACGTGCTGTAAAATATATAAGTACGGTCCCAGATATCCGTACAAAAAACAAAACAGACACTCGTTTGTATCTATAAAGCAACGAGTATGTATTCCGTTTTCACGTTCAATTATGAATTTGGATAACGTGCTGTAAAATATATAAGTACGGTCCCAGAAATCCGTACAAAAACATAACAAGGAATTTCCAGACACTCGTTTGTATCTATAAAGCAACGAGTATGTATTCCTGGATTCTCACTCTCAAACTCAGGAAATTTGATTACTTGGCCAATCATACTGCCTGATTTTGAGTACAAATTGGGAGAAAAATTGTTGTACAGTAAAAATTTGATCCCTCGAACATGTCTTTGTCGAACAGTCCGGAAAACTCAAACTCGCCCTGCAGTCCCGACAAATTTCCTATATAAATCAATAAAATGTTTACCTAAAATTCGAACTACCGGTATGGCAAATTCAAACTCTCGAACCACAGACGAGGTCCCTTGGGCAGTCAAACAACATTAATTACTCTTGATAACTCGTATAGGTAAGACTGTTGTCGGGTGATTTGTTTGCCTAATGAGGCGCGAATTTCACGACTGGCGGTCTCTTTGAATTGTTTCCCTTGACAGGCGGGTTACATTAAAACACAAATTTAATAATTAAGTGGCGTAATAACTGAAGATTGATGCGTCTGTCGAGTTCTGTAATTTGGTTTAAATTTTATTCGTACATTTTGTATATTTAATAAACCAGTGTGCTATCAGGCTGTCCATTCACTTTTGGTTCCAAATATATAGGGATAAATATAGGGATTTTTGCCAAAAAAATAGGGATTTATAGGGACAAAACTCAATATTTTCCAACTTTACGGCATGTATGTGTGTACGTAAAGGATTTTTTCGAGTTAAAATCTAGATTAATGGCCTCCTCCTCCCCTTATAGCCATTCCGTATCCTCTCCTGTTTTTTAAATGGTTTACAATTATTAACTTGATTAATTTTTATTTTTTATTTTCTAAAACAGGTTGAGCCACTGCCTGAGAAAAAGTATGCTGAAAATACAGAAGTACACATCTTACAATGAGATAAAAAATGATCCAAACAAAGAAAACTGGTAAATACGATCATAATTTAGTCAAATGCATCTCTAACCTTTGCACTGTGTTTAGAATAAACCAGTAAGTTGAATATCAGACTTGATTTTGAGCATTTTACAAAAATTAGTTACTGATTTTTGAAAAATATAGGGATTTATAGGGATTTTGGGAAAATATAGGGAAATATAGGGATTGCCAAATTTATAGGAATTTATAGATAATGGACAGCCTGTGCTATTTATAGACACATTCTTGGAATATGACGTTGCGCACCTTTCTACTTTGGTTAATTGAATGTTATTTTACACCGATCTTTTGTAAACACTTTACTGCTTTTGTATGCAAATGATCCGTGATAAAAAACATTCACTAGCAATTAAAATGGTTCATGGTTGTGAAGCTTAATTATAGCTTAACACGCTTACAATGGGAACATTGCTCACGACAACTTGAACTTCCGGGTTTCGATATGAACAATACAAAGTCGAGACGGTGTGTATATTCATGTTTACAGTTTTTTCTTTATTTACGCATGCATACATGTACATATTGAAATAAAATAATTCATTCATAATATTTGCTTATTTGATATTTCTGCCGTACAAACATTAATCAATGGTGCCATTCCTAAATCATTGAGTAGAAGTTATTCTCTTTCCCTCAAACTACGCCCGACTCAAACTTTTTTTCGAGTCCGTTGCCGGTTCGAGGGATCAAATTTTTACTGTATCTACACGGCAAAAACTGTGTATTCCGTTCTCACACTCAACATCAGGAAGTTTGATTGGTCAAGGTTGCACTTAATTATAAAACGTATCTTTATGGTACATATGTATGATTGAACTAAGATACAGTTATGATATGTTAACTCTTTGCATGCTGGGAAACTTGTGGGCTATAAATAGTTCAAAACTAGCGGACAAGAATTCATCATATTTTCTTGTGTTTCTCCCCGTAAATATCATGAATATGTCTCGGAATTTCATTAGGGAATTGAGTCCTGAGGACTCAATTCTAATGAAATTTCAAGACATATTTACAGAGAGAAATAAAACATATACATGTACTCCTAATTTGTTTGGCGGATATTTTCGCCGCTAGCATGCAAAGAGTTAAAGCAAGTGAAGTACAGTGGAACATCTCTAAACCAGACAACAAGAAACATATGTGATCATAATTTTGATAGGTTTCTTGGTAATTTATCTCTGGTGATAAAGCCTGTTCGTGATCGCATAGCACACAACTATGGCTCGGAATAATCAGATGCCTGATTTACAGTGAAACCTTGTTAAACCGGACACTCTGGGGACCTCCCAGGGTGTCCGGTTTAGCGAGGTTCCACTGTATTTGTGTATTATATCTTATTTCTGCAGTCAAGTCGGGAACACAACAGAATCAGGGGTATGAAACGTTTTTCAGACTTGTCCATTTTAATATGAAAAGGGGGTGTTTTTGATCTGAAAAATATGAAAATTACTTGCAAAATGTGCAGATCCTGATGAGTCGGCTCGTCACGAGCCAGCTCATCTAGATCTACACTGTTTGCCAATACCACTATACAGGCCTGTGGTGTTGAAATGTTTAAGACATCCTGTGTCGTACCATTTCTACAGTCGATTCCCGATCGTCCCGGCAGACAATCGCAGTAGAACGAGCCGACGGTGTTGATGCAGGTTCCGCCATGTAGACACGGATAGCGGAGACATTCGTCCATATCTATAATGTAACCGAACATATATGAGTCGAGCCGTGTGATTTTGTACCTAAGAACATTTGCGATATCTTGTTTCACACATTTCATGACATGGCTTGTCTCAAATTTTCATTAACTCAAAAGTATTTTCCTCAGTCCCTGAACTTTGAGTAAACAAGTGTAGACTTTCAGTGTTCTGCCAAGAAATCAGAGACATGGGGCCAATGACCCCATGGGTAAAAAAAAGTGGGGACATTTTCAAAAATGATGGGGTCACACACAGTATTTTGAAGAAAAACACTGCTTCGAACTATTAAATATCAGCAATTAAAGTAATTAATAGTTTGAAATAGTGTTTTTCTGAGCCCGACAATGGACTTGCAATAATTAATTCATGTAAATTTTCAGCATGTTGTGATTGTGAAAAAAAACATGGAAATAAACATTAAAACATGATCATGATGTATTTGTAGTTCTTTATCATTCCATCGGCTTCCAGATAATACGCGTATTTCAAACAGCTTTTCTGATTGGCGGACCAAAATAGTTCGCTTTATACTTGTATCACTTATGTAAATATACCATCCAATGAAAACCGTCGATAGATGTATAGCTAAGCGCTGTTGCTATGCGAATTTTACATTTCCGGTACATTTCACGAGCGCCCCTAACACATTTAATGCGAACGTTGGCCCATCGGTAATTTTTTGGCGCGATCCCGCGTCCTTGGCAGAACACTGGACTTTATTTGGTTATTGGGGAAATATCACACCAGTGATTTACTGTATGCCTTCATAAAATTATCGCTAAAGAATCAAAAATCTCATTTGTGTCATTGTAAATATCAATAATATACACCATGAAAACATCTATGTTTGATGAGTTTCTTGGTCATTTATCTCAGGTGATAATGTATGTTCGCGATCGCATATCACACAGCTATGGCTCAGAATTTTCAAATGCCTGATTTACAGTGAAACCTCTCTACACCGGACACCCTGGGGACCTCCCAGGGTGTCCAGGTTTAGAGAGGTTTCACTGTACCTTGTTCACAGTTGGCGCCCGTGTATCCGGCGGGACAACGACAGAAGTATGAGCCCTGGGTGTTGTCGCAGGTACCACCATTCAGGCACGGCGACAGCAGGCACTCGTCCGCATCTGAGGATAAATGGAGAGCATGGTTAAACATGTCTGGGGATAAATTGTGAAAATGGTCGAAAATGTAATGTAAACTCAAGAAATTTCTCTGTAAAACGATGTAGCAAAAATGATTTGTAAACTTTTCCCGATCCTGGGAGGTCATTGAATTGAACATGGTTATCATTTCAACACATTGTGCACCTTTGGTTGCTTCACAGACGATTGAATTTCCACATCCCCCTGCCCCCAATTCCGCCATTAGACAGATCCATCTGGTCCGACTATACTATCCATTACAATATATGTAGTAGAGCAAACCGGATGGATCTGTCTAATGGCGGAATGTGGGTGGGCAGTTGAGTGGTCTATTGTCGTATTGTGTTCGCTTTATATTGCGTTTCACTTAACACGGACACACTTAGCACTAGCAGTATGAGTGCACAGGCAGATCAAGATCTACACTGGTCTGCAAAACAATAAGCCAAGTTTTGTCAGATTGTTGCCCATATTTGATGTACCGTAGTAACACTATATATTCAGACACAATTTGCTTTGGGGAAACCCCTATAAAATAGGGGTTTCCCAAAACAAATTGTATCCAAATATAGTTATTGTGATAAACCAGTACCAACATAATGACCTTAAATATTTGGACACAATTTGCTTTGGGAAAAAACAAATTGTATCCAAATACATTGTTATTGTGATTAAACCAGTACTGCCATACTAATTTTAAGTATCGACACGCTCACGGTAAACATATATTTTGATGTGTTTCCCCCAAATGGTGTCCGAATATTTAGGGTTATTACGGTCAGTGCATTCTGTGCTCACAATTCTGTGATAAATGTAAATGTACTGGGATCAGGGGAGTGATAAAGAATGAAATATTGATGATAATGAATAAGTAGATCAGGGGCGGATCCAGCATTTAGGGAACAAGAGGGGGGCGTGTCCTATTTTCGAACAAGAAACAAGTATGCTGGGGGGTCCGGGTGCATGCATGCCCCCTCCCCCCCCCCCCCGCGATCTATGTAAACTCTGTGAATGGGGGGGTTGCAACCCCTGACCCCCCCTCCAGATCCGCCCCTGTAGATGAAGTTCCAAGATAGTGTTGAGAATGGATGCATGTATGGAAGAATAGGATGAAAACTCGCTTGTAGATGAATAAATAGAGAATAGTAGGTTAGTGCCGTGAATGGGAAAAAATATCCGGCAAGGCTCAAGAATTTCTTTATTTATCATCAGAAGTATATGTTGTGACCACTCATTTGAACCGTCTCGCCGAGACGGTTCAAATGAGTGGTCACAACATATACTTTGGTTCAGAAATAAGGAAAATAGATAGAGAATAGTAGGTTAGTGCCGTGAATGGGAAAAAATATCTGGCAAGGCTCAGGAAACGGGATGGGCGAGGCTCTGCCGAGCACATCCCGTTTCCGTGCCGCGCCAGATATGTTTTCCCATTCACGGCACTAACCTACTATTCTATTTATCCCGTCAACACCTACAAATGGCTGTAAAATGCAAAAATAGTATTGACTGGATATCAAAAATGTTTCACGGCACCGTGTTTCACGGCACATACGCACTGTGTTGACGGGATAATAATGAAATCATAAATCACCGACCTATTAAGCATGTAGGACCCTCCCAACCCGGGGCACAACGGCACGTGAAGGAGCCAATCGTATTTGTGCAGGTTCCGCCGTTGTAGCAGGGGTTCCGCTCACATTCGTTCACATCTACAATACAATGCAATACATGTAACATCCCACAGGCAATGGTTCTATTGTCTGAACATAGATCAGAGCTCCAGATAAGGTGCGTATTGGCGTATTTTACGCAATTATGTTAGCTGAATACGCATTGATTATCAAAAGTGGGAGTACAAAATACACACAGCAATGTGAATACACGCATTGATTTTCAAATTGAGTAGGGAAAATATTGTCATAAAGTTGAAAATTCACTTAGGTGAGGTGCAAAAAGTTTAGTTTGCTTTTTTTCAGCTCAAATAAGTGAATGTGAAAATTTGTTATATTTTTTTATCATTTGTTCCCTATTTAGTAATGAAGAAAATCAATAATCAATTAGTAAAAGTAAAATACGCAATGATTTTGAAATCAGGGGGTATAGTACGCTTTAGACACAAAGCTTATCTGGAGCTCTGATAGATTGAGATAGGTTGAATGCCAGCCAGACAACCCTATAATCGACACATAATCCTATATATGTTAATGCTAATATTGTATTATTCATTTTCCAATACGAGCGGACGAGTGGATTTGTCGAGGCCTGGTGTGAAAATTAAATTTAGAATAGCCGATAGATAAATATATGTTATTTGATTTCTGTTGATAAATGCATGAGTTTGGCAGCGTATGATATTGCGCGCCTTTAGGAGAGCAATATCGTTGTGTGGCGGAACGAGTGGCATATATCCGCATGCCAATCAAATAAGCTTTTTATTTTACATGTATTTGACTCGCAATTTATATGCGCCTGATAAAATTCACAACATACAAATAAAATAATCAAATTAGTGGTGACTTAGACGGAACTATTTTGCGACATGAAACGTAGTTACGCCACTGACCAATATGAACTCACGAGACGTCAATATGGAAAAATATAGTACGTATATAATAATGCAGAATATACGCACCCAATTCACACTTCTCGCCACGCCATCCGAAGACACAGTCACACCTGAACGATCCCACCAGATTCCTACACGTCCCACCATTGGCACACGTGTCCGCAATTAGGCACTCGTTTACATCTGTAAGGTCAAAGTGAAAATGTGAACGGGTTTAACGTAACAACAACAGCGAAGGTCTCTATATGAGACGAGCCATGTGATGTGATTTTGTACCCAAGAAGATGTTTTTTGTTCGTTTAATGGTGTTTAACGGCCTATCAACAGCTAATGTCATTTAAAGCCGGGCCAACAGGTTCAATCCTGCATGTAACCTGCTGCATTGGGGAGAAAATCCTAAAATCAGAACGGAATATTTACATTGAAATAAATATATATTCAGCCTTGAAATTAGAATAACCTGGCGCCAGGTCCATACCACACCAAAGTCACTTGGCCCCTTCCCCTAAAAGTAATAGGATTACGAATAATCGTATTACTCATATAAGGGGTATAACCATATTCGACTGTCACATACAAGTATGCCAAAGACGTATCTGAGGGCCAAACCAGTAGCCTATTTCATCAACATTGCAAAGTATACTTTACTTTGAGGGAGTAATCATTTATTTTTCCTAAACTGCATTATTTCATATAAAACTAACAAATGCATATATTTCATGATTAAAAGTATACAGAATTATTATACTGAATTTATTGCATTATCACAGCCAAATTGGCTGTGATAATGTAATAAATTCAGTATAATAAAAATTAATAAATTTATCATAAAATTGAAAATTTCTCCGGTAAGGATGAATCCCGATCGTTAAATTACCCATCACATGCTCCCATCTGCCACCCACCCCTAAGAAGATGTGCTATATTTCATGAAAAATATTTACAAAATATAAACGACGTCATGAAAATTAGCAGAATTTCTTTAATAGGTACAAAATCGCATGACAGAATTAGACAGAATAAGGCAGAATAAGGCAGACCATTAAGTTTTGCTAAAGAACACACTAAAGCATGTATTTATTTATTTATTTAATAGCGTTTAACAACAGCTATGGTAATTTTAGGCCGGGTTAACACGGTTGAATCACATACGTTACCTATGAAAGGGAAAAACCCAAAATCAAAATTTTCACAGAAAAGAATAAAAATTCAGCCCGGAAATTAGAATAACCGGACCTGGTGCCAGGTCCTCACCACACCAGTCACTTAGCCCGACTCCCTAAAAGTAAGATGATTAGTACTAATCATGGGTATAACCGGATTCAACTCTCAACAAGAAAGCAAAAGACATACCCGAGGTAAGGATGAAACCCGATCGTTAAATTACCCATCGCATACTCACAACCAACCACCAAACCGATTGTGGTTGATTCGTTTGTTGGGGTTTAACGGTCTATCAACAGCTAAGGTTATTTAAGGCTGGGTCAATGGGTTTAGCACTAAATCCCATACAGTGGAACCTCTCTAAACCGGACACCCTGGCAGGTCCCCAGGGTGTCCGGTTTAGAGAGGTTCCACTGTAAAACAGACAGACAACTACTCCAAGACATGCGTGGGAGCTTTGCGATCACAAACAGACATACTCAGCGGAGATAGATGGCAAAGAACCCGATTATAATTAAGTAGAACTAACTTTTATTTGTGTCCGGTTTAGTGGGGTTCGACTGTATATTACCTGTAAAAGTACATGTTTGTGGTTGAACCTACCTGACTGACACAACTGGCCGGTCCACTGTGGGGGACATTCACAATGGTACGAACCATCGAGGTTCTTACACCGCCCACCGTTCATACACTGGAACCGCGAACATTCATTCACATCTGGAAATGGAAAAAAAAGAGAAAGTGAATGGGCTTAATGTCCCAGCAAGATATACGGTCAAAAAGAGATGGAACCACAGCTTCAAGTCTCATCATCCGACAGACAAGTGGGATGGAAATACTGTCTAAGCATTTTCATTCCTAGAGTAAGGATTGAACTCACAACCTCCGGTATTTAAGTTCGTCCGAAAATAGAGGATTTTACAGGAGGGGAGTGATGATTTACCAGCAATATGATATTTATCCCGTCAACACAGTGCATATGTGCCGTGAAACACGGTGCCGTGAAACATTTTTTAAATCATGTCAATACGACCTAATCACTGCGTATGAATATGCAGCTCCATTATAACGCGATGGTCGGGGTCCAAGATTTCAAATCGCGATCGAATCCGATCGCGTTATAAAATTTCGGGACATGCACGGGTACTGGTATCATCCGCATTTCGGTTACCAACTATTGCGGGAATTCCATTAGCAACGGACCCATATAAAATCATGTCATTTGAACAGAAGTTAAAGTAATTATTAATAATGACTATGACATACAAACTTGTATTAATGTATGAAACATATGAGTTATTTATAAAATCATGCTTATTACGTTGTATAGTGCTCGCGATAGACAGACGCTTATTACAATGTATAATGCTCGCGATCAACAGGCACTTAAAAGGATTAATTGATAATAAATAATGGTCATGTGTCCTGCCTATTCATGCGGACGATTAGCTGTTGATACGTGCATAATCTCAGGATGTGGGGTCACGTGATCTATTGTTTACACTGCAACAGTCATATTAATGAATGAAATTTACGATTTACGTGAGACATCATGATTAACACGGATATATGTCTCATAACATTGACATTACTTGGTGACAAAAAGCGGTACATTTACGTGACTGGAGAAATCACGAATCAACCAATTACACGAAAGCGGTACATTTACGTGACTGGATAAATCACGAATCAACTAATTACACGATGACTAGGATGTCCGACGATTTATTTTCTTATTTTTTTAAATATTTTTTTAATATTTTTTTGGGATCCAAGAGAGACCCGCGTTATAATGGAGATCGCGCTATACGCGATCGCATTATAATGGAGCTGCAGTGTAGTAGGTTAGTGCCGTAAATGGGAAAAATATCTGGCGCGGCACGGAAATGGGATGGACTCGGCAGAGCCTCGCCCATCCCGTTTCCTAAGCCTAGCCAGATATTTTTTCCCATTCACAGCACTAATCTACTATTTTCTATTTATTCAACATGTTTACTGATTTCGTATTAAAGAAACGAGGCAGTCAACGAGTTGTACAGAGGATATTTTATACGAGTGAGGATTAAATTTAATATTTATTTAACTGTTTACTGATTTCAAAAGAAATCAGGCGATTATGAAATAAGTCAACATGTTTAATAAGTATGATACAAAATCAACACAAATGTTAGACTTTATTTATTGCATAAGCATAAAACCATGCATTTCGACAGTACAGACCACATAAGAATTTAACCATTAAACCACTATCTTATCTTTTTTGTCGTCTGCTGTTTATTTTCTATTTTTTATTTTTATCATCAAAAACATGCTTTAACAACCCTTTAGAATAATTTACAACATGCTTTGACAGCACTTCAGAATCATTTCCATTGGAAATGATTCTGAAGTGCTGTTAAAACATGTTTTTATTGAGAAATAAGGCAAGAGCAGACGACAATTGTTGTGAATAGCGGTCTAAGGGTTAATATGTTTTCTGTAATAATCTCATTTATAACATCATTCTCTAAACCTAGACTGCAGGGCCTGAAAATAGCACTGGTCCGAGGTCCTGGACCTGCAAATTTTAACCTTTGTATTTTACAAGCAACAAGTCCGCCGGACCTGTGATAAACTTGAAATTGCAATCATCATTCAGTGGTAATACTAAATCAGTTCTGATTATCGTCTTATAAGATAATTTATGGTGACACAGTCGAGGATTTACACATCGTGTGACGAGTCATTTCACATGAAACAGACACGTTTTTCTAGTGATTATCCTCTCAAACCTTCCAAAAGATCATCGGACATTTCACTTTTTTCCTGGTTAGGTCCCGGACCTACTGGTAAAAGCTGCTAATTTCAGGCCCTAGACTGGCGATATTTTTCTCCAGTCTTGGTTGCAGAGACGAACCATACCTGCACTACAATCCTTCCCGGTCCATTCGGGTGGACAAAGACAGCGGAATGATCCGTACGTATTCTGACAGGTACCGTCATTCTGACAGACTGGGGTCGTAGACAGGCATTCGTTCTCGTCTGGAATTAAATGTGTGTGCATTAGACATCATTTTTGTCAACGTTCGATGTCATACTGAAAATAATGCATCTTTTTTGAAAATAAAGGTAACACAAGATCCAGCTCCCGGTTGTGATTTTTGAAATTCATACAAAGAAAAATAAAAAAATAAATTATAAGGGTGATAAATCAAGAGCTAAACAAATTATTATTAGAAACATGTTTCTACACACAAAATGAAGTACAGTGAAACACCTCTAAACCAGACACACCTGGGCACCTCCCAGGGTGTCTGGTTTAGAGATGTTCCACCAGATAAGCTGCGTATTTGCGTAAATACCCAATTAAAATTGCCAAAAACCCAATTGAAATCAGAAGTGAGTATCAAAAATCAATTAGAACAATTGTGGTACCTTTATCATGCTGCAGAAAACAATAAACAGACCACCAATATAGCATATTTTCTTATTTTTCCATGAAAACACATCTTGGTATTTCATTAGAATTGTCTCCAAGGAGACAATTCTAATGAAATGCCAAGATATGTTTTCATTTCGAAACAAACTATTCAATAATTGCTGTCTGTTGATGTGTAAACAGTAGTGTGATTTAATTTTACCCAATTAAAAATTTTAAATACCCAATTGCAGAAATGATGTAACAATACTCAATTACTAATTCCTTATCTGGAGCCGTGTATCAGACATATGACTATGCCAAGGTATGTGGCTGTGCTTTGCGAACTTGAACAGGCATTATCATAATACATATACAATGAAAACCCGTCAAATTATGGATACACAGACGGCTAGTTGCATGTTTTCCGCTTTATAGGCAACAGGGGCCCATTTCACTAAGCTTCGTATGACTAAAATGTTTGTAAGTGCAAATTTTGGATCGTCTGTAAATGTCAATTGATGGGTTTACATTTATTGAAAATAGGCTGCATATGCAGCCTATGCTCAATAAATGTAAATCCAATAATTGTTTACAAGAAAACATTGTTAATGTGAAATTTACAGACTATCATAAATTTGCACTTACGAACATTTTAGTCGTACAAAGTTTAGTGAAACGGCCCCCAGGTTGCACTATATCGCTACACCACGGTACATAGTAAAAATGTGCGTGATAGCATTTACACTTCGCACACTAAAATATAGAAAAAACCTGCAGGGCGTTGACGTTCATACTTCGCTATATTGTTATTGAGAGGCAATTCTACAATATGACACAAAAATAATACCATAAACTTACCTAATGTGTGTATTAGCAAAATTCATAGGTCACTCTCCACGATGTAGAATGTAAACGAAGAACACTTCAAACGCACATTTGGAATGACTACTCCGGCATAACTCTCATGTAATGCAGTGTAATGAATGTAATTAGAGTTATGTACTCAGAACTAACAGGGGTCCGTTTCACTAAACTTTGTACGACTAAAATGTTCGTAAGTGCAAACTTATGAGAGTCTGTACATTTCACATTAGCAATATTTTCTTGTAAACAATTGATGGATTTACATTTATTGAGCATAGGCTGCATATGCAGCCTATGCTCAATAAATGTAAATCCATACATTGAAATTTACAGACGATCTTAACTTTGGACTTACGAACATTTTAGTCGTAAGAAGTTTAGTGAAACGGGCCCCTGATGGCCTGTGTGGCCGGTTTAGAGAGGTCTACTGTACCTTGATCGCAGAGTGGCCCGTACCAACCAGGGGCACAGATACACTTGTATGAGCCCAGGGTGTTCTCACATCGAGCCCCGTTAAAACACGGCCCTCGACTGCATTCGTTGCCATCTGAAACACAATTGGTCTGTGCAAAAACATGCGAAACTAGAAATGTGGCCTGTCGGCACATGAATACCTGTGCTGCGATGGCACAATTGAACACACAAAAGGCCGATCGATCATGGATTTGTCACAGCATGATAGAGGACCATCAGACGAAACAGAAATTATAGAAAACTTACACGAGCAGGACGTACTTGAAGTAGGTACGCCGGTAACACTATATGCCCCCCCCCCCCCTCACCATTCAGTGGAGGGGGAATAAAAACATGCCACATCACATATCGATGGTCTACTAACATAAGGTCGTAACTGCTATGCTAAAGCATAGCAGTTACGACCTTATGTTACTAGACCATCGATACGACTCTGCTGGAACGTACTTGACGTCACAATTTGATGTCATGAAGCTAGTGTCATAAATCGAATGACGTCAGTTATATCAATGGAGGCACCCACACTATCTAGTTAGATGTGTTACTGTTATTTGTTTCAAGATGAGCTTTTATTATATACACAGTTATACGATGTAAATAAAAGTCATATGTTCTCATCGATGATATAAACAACTTCCGGTGAAAATACGACTACTTCCGCTATCTATATTCATAAAATCTATGTTCGGGAAAACAGCGCAAATAGGCTGCAAATACACATTCATTACCATATACAGTCTAAAAAACTGCTAAAATACGAATATGACATATATGTTCTTCTCGTGGTGTGAAATGTCCATATTTGGACATTTCACCCCACGAGATGACGGCACTTGTGAAATATGGACATTTCACACCACGAGATGAACATATATGTCATATTCGTTGCAAAAATATGAATATCCTCTATTTAGTTGATATTCACTGGTATTAACCCATAGAGTGTGGAAAACAAAAATTGTCGTCTGCTGTTGTTTTTTACTGTTTATCAATAAAAACATGGTTTGACAGTACATGAGAATCATTTCCATTGATTGTGGTATAAAAGATAAAACCAATATTTACCAGTTTTACAGAGCGGGCCGGTCCAGCCAGGGGTACATTCACAGAGGAAGCCCCCGGCGATGTTCTTACACGTGGCGCCGTGGCTGCACGGGTTGTTCCAACACTCGTTCGTATCTACAACATATATGTGCGGGTTCAATTCCATTATTTCCAAGCATTTATTTTCATCGAGGAAGGTCATATGCGGCTGTGACTGGAGAAATGGGGAATATGGGTATTGCAATCAGTGTAGATCCCGATCAGACTGTGCATCCCCAAATTTATCCACATTCATTAGTACAATCATACTAGAAGAACATGTGCAATATTTCCTGAAAAATATTTACAAAACTTACGATAATTTCCGCAAATGGCGTCGAAAGTTGACAAAAGTTTCATAACAAATGCGGAAAATATCACAGTTTTTGTAAATATATTTCCTGAAAAATCCACATGTTTTTAGGTACAAAATCACATGGAATGTCTCATGATTTCGCACAATAAATTGTGTCCGAATATTTAGTGTAATTATGATACTCACCATTATCGCAGTTCGGCCCAGACCATTGGTCAAGACAAACACACTCGTACGAGCCCAGTTTGTCTATGCAGGTTCCACCATTCTTGCACGGATTCAGGAGACGCTGGCATTCGTTAATATCTGAAAATAATTTGTATGTAAGCAAGGGCTTATGGATTACCTCTCGCATGTTACCTCAGTCTCCAGATAAGGAATTAGTAATTGAGTATTTTCACTCCATCATTTCTGAAGCAATTGGGTATTTCCAAAATTTGAATTGGGTAAAATAAAATCACACTACTGTTTACACATCAACAGACAGCAATTATTGAATCGTTTGCTTCGAAATGAAAACATGTCTTGGTATTTCATTAGAATTGTCTCCTTGGAGACAATTCTAATGAAATACCAAGATGGGTTTTCATGGAAAATAAGAAACATATGCTATATTTGTGGTCTGTTCATTGTTTTCTGCAGCATGATAAAGGTACCACAAAATTGTTATTGCTATTTAATATTCGCTACTTCTGATTTCAATTGGGTTTTTGGCAATTTTACTTGGGTGTTTAAGCCAATACGCAGCTTATCTGGAGCTCTGGTACCTATAATATTTTGTTTGTCCTTCTTCCTAAGTCATAGGCATCCGTGATATGGACCAATCATAAATGTGGCTGTCACTGGAAAAATGAGGCTTATGGGTTTTGCGTCCATTGTTCGCCGTAACATCAATGAAACAAGTCATGCTTCTAACAAGCAATACAGATCACTGTCACGCTACACGAGTGTGCTATTTGATCAGGAGCTACACTGGACAGAAGTCCCATAAGCCCCATTTCTCCAGTCACAGCCACAAATAGGTTAAAAAACTTGGAAAATAAACAGTAACTTCTCTTGTAACTACTTCCAGAGCACTCTCGGCGTTAACATTGGCAGATTTTGCCGGCTTTACAGTCTACGCGAAAATGCAAAAATTTTACAGGATATTCGGTCTGGTAAACTTGAAATCTTTACCAGACAGGGCAAATATTTACCAGACCGAAAAAGTTTAAAAAAAAATAAAATTGATTTTGTGTGATATTTAAGAGCTTTTTAGTTGAAGTATATCAGTCTATAAGAAAAATTAGCAAGCACCAGAAGCGCATACCCAAAGAAGGTGATTTCATTGAAGGTTAGAATAAAAAATTAAAAAAAAAAAAAAAATTTTAGTCCGACATTCGGTTCGGAGACTTCCGGTTTACTGTCGGATCGGCGGCAATTTTAATTTTAATGTCCGACGGCCGACGTAACGACGTCTTTCGCAGAGACTGGCTTTATATCAATGGGGTCAGTGTGTCGTGGATAAGTCACTACGGAGAATCATGATAAATAGAAGGTGAATTATCAATAATAAATTTCGGTGTAAGGAAAGAGAACTTATAATTTATAAGAAAGGTAAATTTTGTCATGGACAGACAGATGGAAGGACGGACAAAAAGTGAAGTGAATGGGATTAACGTCCCAGCAACAGCTAAGGACATATAGAGACAGGACCACAGTTTAAAGTCTCATCCAACAGACACGTGGGATGGAAATACTATAAACGTATTTTTCACACCTAGGGTGAGGATTGGAGTCCTATGCCATATCTCCTACGACCTAGGCCATGGCCTATACCAGGGTGGGATTGAACTGACGACCTCTGGTATTTAGTCCAATGCCATATCCCCTAGGCTACGGCCCATCCCTGCAGTAATATGAATGTCAAATATCAAGTTCTGTGAGATTTCGCACAAAGTTAAGTTTTGTGATGGGCAGATAGACAGACAGACGGACATACCGATGGCTGGATAGATGGAAGGTCGGGCAGACAATAAACTTACTGGTCTGACAGTACTGGCCCTCGTAGCCCTGCGGACAGAGACATTTGTAGGAGCCAACGTTGTTGACACAGGTGCCGTTGTTCTGGCACGGATCCAGCAGGCATTCATTGGTGTCTGAACATAAATATTTAGTACACAGTTATGTACACAAAATCAATAAACATGTACATGTACAAGACAACTATTCGAATGAAATTCCAGGCTAGTGTCTATGGACTTTTATCTTAAATAATGTGAAAAAAAGTGAAAAAGAATGGGCTTAACGTCCCAGCAACAGCTAAGGTCATATAGAGATGGGGCCACAATTTAAAGCCATGGCCCATCCTCTTAAAGAATGTGAATATGTAACATCGTTTTTGTCGAGAAGATTGCCGACTTAATTATATTACGTCATCAGTACACAGACATCATTCGGTACAATGCCAAATTTACACTGGTGTCAGGCTGTACGAGTGTGCTAGCTGATCGCGAGTTACATTATAGGAATGAATGGCCTTTTTGTGGAATTTATCGGGGCATAAACTTGGAAAAGTCGCGGGAATACTGGACGAGGCCTTCCTTAAAAAATTACAATTTTCAAAAAAAAAATATAAAAATTGTAATTTTTTATCGCTTCGTCCAGTATTCCTGCAACTTTTCCAAGTTTATACCCCGATATATTCCACAAAAAGGCCATTCATTCCTATAGTATTCGCTTCCATGGCTTGATACAACCTGAAAGCAGGGGTGGGAACAGTTCCAAACACAAAATCCTGAAAATGGCTAAACAAACATATTTTTACACTTACTATAGGAATGAATGGCCTTTTTGTGGAATTTATCGGGGTATAAACTTGGAAAAGTCGCGGGAATATAGACTTTTCCAAGTTTATATCCCCGATAAATTCCACAAAAAGGCCATTCATTCCTTATAATTCCAGCATTTGAAATAAATTCATCAAGAAAATGTGTTTATTTTCCATTTTCTTAATAATTATTTTAACTGCACCTCACAGGTTACGGAAAGTAGTTTGGCGTGGGAGTTTACTGGGATATAAATTTTGGACAGAGACTTGCTACGAGCCAATCAAATGTTAGGGAATTGTGTAAATATTTTTGTGCTGGAATTATTGGTCAAAAATACCACAAGGCACGCGTTGTTGTGGCAGGTGACACGTTACCTTTCTGGCAGACATCGCCCTCGTATCCAGCAGCACAGTCGCAGAAGTAGGAGCCGTCACGATTCACGCACGTCGCCTTGTTCAGACATTCTATCTTCATACATTCGTTCACATCTGAAACATGGTGGACATGCAAGCCAAATCTTATGGTGAATATGGATGTAAAATTATCATAAATACTACTGTTAACACATTTATTTGGTGACATGCATGCAATGCATACGGTAGTTAGTGCTTGTAAATTGATTCACGATATGGTTGTACAATTTGGCTGACTACTGCAATGATGTTCACAACTTAATATTGAATGCTAACGTGTCATATAGAGTACTATACAATTTACAGTATCATCCGACAAGACCAGTGGGATGGAAATACTATGAAAGTATTTTTGATGCCCTAGGCGAAGTTTGAACTAACAACCTCCGGATTGGAAGTCAGTAGCCTATTTCACCAACATTGCAAAGTATACTTTGAGGGAGAAATTTAGGATAAATTTATTAATTTTTATTATAATGAATTTATTACATTATCACAGCCAAAATTATACTGAATTTATTACATTATCACAGCCATTTTGGCTGTGATAATGTAATAAATTCAGTATAATAATTCTGCATACGTTTAATCATCAAATATATGCAGTTGTTAGTTTTATATGAAATAATGCATTTCAGAAAAAATAAATGATTACTCCCTCAAAGTATACTTTGCTAGAAAAGTATACTTTGCAATGTTGGTGAAATCAGCTACTGGTGTTCTAGGCCCTAGGCCACACGCCATCCGTCTCAAAACACAACTGAACATGTCAACATCTATTAAACAATGAATAAGAGAGCATTCATCCAATATTTTATAAATGCAAAACCTGTATTTAGATGCATGTCTACTTGTGCAAACTTTGTACATGCAATGTGGTGACAGAGGCATGGGGCTTATGGGATTTATGACAAGTGTAGCTCCTGATAAAATAGCACACTCCTGTAGCCTGATAACAGGTCACAGGGCCTGAAAATAGCACTGGTCCGAGGTCCTGGACCTGCAAATTTTAATGTCGGACCTTTGTATTTTACAAGCAACAAGTACGCCGGACCTGTGATAAAATTGAAATTGTGATCATCATTCAGTGGCGGTGCTAAATCCGTTCTCATTATCGTCTTATACAATAATTTATGGCGACACAGTCGAGGATTTACACGTGGTATGACGAGTCATTTCGCATGAAACAGACACATATTTCTACCGTTTATCCTCTCGGACCTTCCAAAGAAATTTCTCGGACCTTTCACTTTTTTCCTTGTTAGATCCCGGACCTGCTGGTAAAAGCTGCTATTTTCAGGCCCTGGGTCACCTAGTTGGCTTGTTAGAAGCATGTCGGGTGCTTCATTGGTGGAATGGCGAACAGTGCATCATCCTGATCAGACACTGTTGTTGCAGGCTGATCTGGATCTACACTGGTCGCAAAACCCATAAGCCCCATTTCTCCATCACAGCCACATATATAGACAACAACAGATGTCATTGAGATTGAGACAACTAGGTCGAGCTCGCCACACAAGCAGTATCAGCACTTAAACCTTTCAACACTACAGACCTGTATAGTGGTATTGGCAAACAGTGTAGATTCAGATGAGCCGGTTCTTGACGAGCCGGCTCTTGACGAGCAGTCTCATCAGGATCTGCACTTGTTGCAAGTAATTTTCATATTTTTTTAGAACAAGAAGACTAGTCTGAAAATCACTTTGTGACGATTGGATTGGTTGCAAAATTAACCCTCACTACGCGGGAGACGAAAATTGTCGTCTGCTGTTTTTAATTTTTTGCCTTAATTCTTAACAAAAATCCAGTTTTGACAGCACATGAGAATCGTCTCCAGTGGAGACGATTGTCATGCGCTGCCAAAACAGGTTTTTATCGAGAAATATTGAAAATAAAACATTTCCAGCAGACGATAAAATTTAATTCAGCATAGTAAGGGTTAACATATCCATCAATATCAATTCCAGGGTTGAAAGGGCTACAATACCAATTATACAAACATAAAGGTACAGCAGAAAACGTACCACTTTCGCAGTATTTGCCGGTCCACTGTGGAGGACAGTCACACACGAAGTCACCAGGGATGTTGCGGCAGGTGCCCCCATGTAAACAGCTGATGGTCAGGCACTCGTTCGTGTCTGGTGGATAGTAGGAGAAACTAGAAAATGTGGTCTGTCGATGCACTTAGGTGATTTGATAATAAACAGACAGACTGAGGGATGTATGATCAGTAGCGAGGGTAATTGTATTAATGTGGAAGGATGTATAGTTACTAAGTAATATGTGTGTGCCATATGAAGATATTAGCTGAAGGCAAACAGAAATTATAGGTGATTTGAGAAACTGTTGCAAAAACTTAAATAAACGGACGGACAGACAGATGGACAGGACAGACAGGGCGAAACCTATAGGGCACCATCGATTCTCGGTGGCGCCCTAACTATGTGGTTACGGAAACATTTGATTGTTTGATTTCACAGACGTCATTTGGTAATGTCATGTGATGTCGTTCGACCAATGAAACGTCAGTTTTCAATTTGTTGCAATCCGGATATTTGCATCAGTAGCCGATTTCACCAACATTGTAAAGTATACTTTTCTAGCAAAGTATACTTTGAGGGAGTAATCATTTATTTTTCCTGAAATGCATTATTTTGTATAGAACTAACGACTGCATATATTTGATGATTAAAAGTATGCAGAATTATTATACTGAATTTATTACATTATCACAGCCAAAATGGCTGTGATAATGCAATAAATTCAGTATAATATTATTATAACAATTAATAAATTTATCCTAAAATTGAAAATTTCTCCCTCAAAGTACTTTACTAGAAAAGTATACTTTGCAATGTTGGTGAAATAGGCTACAGGTTAATACCTGATATGACATTAGGTTAACAGTATTCTGCCAATCATTACATGATAAAGGTGCATAACCTCACCACAGTTACCACAGGAGAACTCACCGTTGCCACAGTAGATTCCGTAGTATCCCTTGTAACACTCACAGCGGTACGAGCCGGCCAGTTCTATACAGTGACCGTTATCGTTACATGGGTTGGTCAGCAGGGTGCACTCTTTCTGATCTGCAAGTACAAACAGGGAAGTTTTAAAATTAAACCTGGCTTCCACATACATGTAGCCGATTTCATCAAAATTGCAAAGTATACTTATCTAGGAAAGTATACTTTGAGGGAGTAATCATTTTTTTTTTTTAAATGCATTATTTCATATAGAACTAACCGTTGCATATATTTGATGATTAAAAGTATGCAGAATTATTAGACTGAATTTATGACATTATCACAGCCAAAATGGCTGTGATAATGTAATAAATTCAGTATAATAAAAATTTATAAATTCATCCTTAAATTGAAAATTTCTCCCTCAAAGTATACTTTGCTAGATAAGTATACTTTGCAATGTTGGTGAAATAGGCTACAGGTTGTAATATACAGACACATTTTTTTCCTATATTCTCAAGATATGACATTTTTATGGCATATAAGCATTCATGTATTACAGGACGTGTCAATTGGCATTATTATACTTTTTTATATCAAATGTGAATTTATATTGGTTATAGGTGATAACCATGTTTCCTTAAAAGGTTAACGGAAACAACTATGTATTCTCTCTATTTACTTTTTGATGACTAATTATCATACGTAAAAATGTGTCGATAAAATATTCATTCTGGCCACGCATTTAATTGATATAAATAACTTATTAATGGCCTACCTCCTCTGTATATCAGAATAGCATGACACAAATGTGTGTCTCACACATTTACTAAATGATTATATCTGTATAGCGGGCACTCGTAATTTTGAAAACTGGTGGAATAGTTACGCAATTATACACCGATTTAATTCCTATAAAGTAAAAATTGTGCCTAATTGATCGGACCTCAAATTCAGTAGTTTAGTTAACCCTTTGAACCCAAAAGCCCGCTATAGTGGTTTATGCAAACAGTGTTGATCCAGATGAGCCAGCTCGTAACGAGCCGTCTCATCAGGATCTGCACATTTTGCAAGTAATTTTCATATTTTTTAGAACAAAAATACATCCTTTTCATAAATGGACTTGTCTGAAAATCATTTTGTGACGGTTGGATTGGTTGCGAAATTAATGTATCAAAATCCATTCCAGTTACTTAGAGGTGAAAAGGTTAAGAGAGTTTGAGGTAACGAGTGTCTACTGTATTTTACAAACCCATTGCGCAGTGTTTGCCTTCCCAGCCATCCAGGCAAGTACAATAGTAGGAGCCGAGGGTATTCACACAGGTACCGCCATTCTGACACGGGCTGTTCAAACACTCGTTGCGGTCTGAAATATATATTCATAAACATGTAGAAACTCGAGCACAGTCGATGGCGCGCCATAGCAATATACCCACTTTTCCCAAGTGCCAAGCCGAAAAGGGGGAGATAATCCATGATCGGGGTCGAATCAAAAACAACAAGAAATGCGTCTGTCGAACGCGGATGCCACCTGCAGCATATTTGAGAAACTGTGACAAAGTGGTTAACCGAAAAGTGTGACGGACGGACGGACGGACGGACGGACGAACTTACATTTCGGACCTTAGGGGGTACTTGCTATATAAAAGATGAAAGGAAATACCCCGTAAGACACAATAGGCTTACGGGGTACGGAATAAGTTCCATTGTCTTCTATTGTCTTAGGCCACGCCCCCTACCCCATAAGTACCCTAATGTGTGCCCGGACGGACAGACGGACAGACGGACAGACGGACGTACCAACATTTTGGGTTTATGGGCTATTTGCTATATAAAAGATCAAAGGACTAGCCCCTAAACTTCAAAAGGTTTTATGGGCTAACGGAATAAGTTCAAAGAAGTTCAAAGGATTAGGCTCCTCCCCCTAGCCCCTAAACCCCCTAATGTTCGCCCGGACAGACAGACGGACAGACGGACGGTCCAAACACTATATGCCAGCCATTTCTTTGAAACCCGGTGGCATAAAAATTCTCTTTGCGTATCTACACACCATAAGAAAGGCACACTACAAGTGTTTCAAGTCCCTACATATTACGGTTAAAAAGGTTTACTTCTTACAAGGCAAAATTGGGAAATTCCAAGTCGAAAAGGGGGAGATAATCCATGACCGGGGGTCGAATCAAAAATCGAAATTCACTTATCGCATCTACACACCATAAGGAACGCACACACCAAGTTTCAAGTCACTACCTATTATGGTTAAAAGTTATACGTCTTACAAAAATGTGACGGCTGGACTTACATACCATTATGCTATGCCAAACCCACCAAGGCATTTCCCATTTAAAATAAATTTGACGAAACATTTGTGTTGCCTCAAACATAAATTCAGATTAATTAAGCTTCAGTAGTATGCAAGGTAAAGATTTTAGAAATAAACTATAAATGTGTTCATAAAACATGGATAAATGCTATAGGACTTTTGGACGTCAACAAGGTGAACATTAATATGTGACAGAAGGACAAGGGTAAAGCATAATGCCCCCTGCAAATCCCCACAACCACCCACCAATACAAAACATCAGGGGCCCGTTTCACTAAACTTCGTACAACTAAAATGTTTGTAAGTGCAAATTTAGGATCGTCTGGAATTTTCAATTGTTGGATTTACATTTATTGAGCATAGGCTGCATATGCAGCCTATGCTCAATAAATGTAAATCCATTAATTGTTTACAAGAAAATATTGTTAATGTGAAATTTACAGACTATCATAATTTTAAACTTACGAACATTTTAGTCGTACAAAGTTAGTGGCTCCTGCAACACTGATGGAGGATGTAACCCTCAAAAACTAAATCCTTTGACGTTGACCTTGAGCAATAAGTATATGAAATTTAGAGCCAATCTGACCTACGATAACAGAGATACTGTAAACACCAACTAATGTCTGTTCCACGTTTTGCTGCCGACGAACCTTTGGCTATTTAACACATTAAATCTAAAAAATATTTAAAAGTAAGTAGTTTTTTATCAATAACAAGTCACCCTCCCCAAAAAAAATAGTTTGATGAAATTCCATCAAATATTGATTTTATTGCGAAAAAACGATTTTCCTATGGGAATTTAACATGGGGCTAAAAACAGATTTTTTTAAAATATTATTTTTACTTGTTGACCGATTTTCAAAATCTAACCCTTGTTAATACATCATTTTCAAGCTATCTCGCCAGGTTTCAGAGTCAATTTCCAAAATTTGGAAATTGACTTCCCATGTTAAATTCCCATAGGAAAATTGTTTTTTCGCAATAAAATCAATATTTAATGGAATTTCATCAAATAATTATTTTTGGGGAGGGTGACTTTTTTGTTATTGATGAAAAACTACCAACTTTTAAATATTTTTTAGATTTAATGCGTTTAATAGCCAAAAGTTTGTCGGCAGCAAAACGTGTAACAGACAGTAATATTCGTGCGCGAGATACCATCGCGTTCTTCGCGAGGGATTGAAAATCGCGAATGTAAATCTCTGCGAATATTTCCACATTCCCTAGCATAAGATTGTTAAAAAGATTTTGCTAATAGATGTCGGGCCTCTTTTTTATTATATTTACCTTTCCCATATATCTCGGTGTCATTTGGTGACACTAGTTAATCTTGGTTGTTTTGAAATAACTATATTGATACATATTTTCCACATGCTGGAATATTTTCAATATTCGTGTTTCTGGTATCGGGCGTCATGGGATGGGTTTGATGTCGTACGGGCCTATGCTTCGTGTTGGATCGCGGGATCATGATACACAAGTGGTGTATTGTGGTTTCGCGGTTTGACATATGGCCTGGGCTCTCGCGACGTCATGACATCCGGCTCATAACATCCGGTTTACTGCTACACTATGGACATAGGACTGCCAATACAGTTTCACACTATTTTGATAAAGACCATGAGTTCGAAAATTGAATAAAAAGAGTGACTTTAAAACAATGTGTATATTGATACGTGTTCTGCGTCCAGTAGGTAGCCAAACAGACAGACCGATTGTCCGGGTGCACAAAAATGGTTATGCGGACATGTAAACATCTTAAATTCATACTTACCGACTTCGCACGTTTCTCCGTCCCAGCCTATTGGACACTGGCAGTAGAATGAACCAATGAGATTCGTGCAGGTGCCGCCATTGTTACATGGCTGGAGGGACAAACACTCATCGACATCTGTAAAGTAGGCCACACGATATGTTACAGATGTCATCAAAGTCTGGGTGTCTGTATACACGACATAAACATAATTATGTTATTGATACAGAGCTCCAGATAAGCTGCATATTTGCTTAAATACCCAATTAAAATTGCCAAAACCCACTTGAAATCAGAAGTAGTGAGTATCAAAAAGCACTAAAAAATTTGTGGTACCTTTATCAACAACAGACTAAAAATATAGCTTATTTTTCAAGACAAAAATGTTTCACCATACCTGTCTGGCATCGCTCCCCAGCCCAGTGTGTGGGACAGACACACGAGTATTTCCCGTCAATGGTGTCACAGTAACCGCCATTCAAACACTGGATACGCAGGCACGGTTCTGTGTCTGGAGAAAACAACAGAGCAGGCTTATGTCATGCCAACCCATTTCAGTCAAAAGCTACGATAATTATTGTTGAAAAGTCTCCTTTTATTTATTCTCCATAACAGTATTATCGTAGTATGAAACTGCTTAGGAGAAAAAAATCCTATTTTCTTTATTTCATCTCGGAAGTATATGTTGTTACCACTCGTTTGAACCGTCTCGACAGGTGTGCATATGAATATAGATAACGGAAGTACTGATATTTCACCGTGACATTGTAATTTTCTTAGGTGTGTATATGAATATATATAGATACTGGAAGTACTGATGTTTCTGCATTGTTTTCACCGTCACCTGACATTGTAATGTTCACAGGTGTGCATATGAATATATATAGATACTGGAAGTACTGATGTTTCACCGTGACATTGTAATGTTCACAGGTGTGCATATGAATATATATAGATACTTGGAAGTACTGAATTTTTTCATCACCGTGACATTGTAATGTTCACAGGTGTGTATAGAATAAATATAGAATACTGGAAGTACTGATGTTTCACCGTGACATTGTAATGTTCACAGGTGTGCATATGAATATATATAGATACTGGAAGTACTGATGTTTCACCGTGACATTGTAATGTTCACAGGTGTGTATATGAATATATATAGATACTGGAAGTACTGATGTTTCACCGTGACATTGTAATGTTCACAGGAGTGTATAATGATATATAATAGATGACTGGAGTACTGATGTTTCACCGTGAACATTGTAATGTTCACAGGTGTGTATATGTTTAAATATATATATACTGGAATACTGATGTGTTTCACGTGACATTGTAATGTTTCACAGGTGTGTATATGAATATATATACGAATACTGATAGTACTGATGTTTCACCGTGACATGTAATGTCAATGTTTCAGAGTGACATTATTTGGATATATATAGATACAAACTGAAGTACTGATGTTTCACAGTGACATTGTAATGTTCACAGGTTGTGTATATATATATAGATACTGGAAGTACTGATGTTTCACACCGTGACATTGTAATGTTCACAGGATGCATATGATTATATGAATATCTAGAGTACTGTAAGTACAGATGTCAAACCGTGACATGTAATGTACACAGGAGTGTATATGAATATATAGATACTGGAAGTACTGATTTTCCACCGTGACATTGTAATTTTGTTTCACAGGAGTGTATATGAATATATATAGATACTGGAAGTACTGATGTTTCACCGTGACATTGTAATGTTCACAGGTGTGTATATGAATATATATAGATACTGGAAGTACTGATGTCACCGTGACATTGTAATGTTCACAGGTGTGCATATGAATATATATAGATACAGGAAGTACTGATGTTTCACCGTGACATTGTTAATGTTCACAGTGTGTACTAAGAATACTGATATAGATACTGGAAGTACTGATTGATATTTTCACCCGTGACATTGTAATGTTCACAGGATGATATGAATTATATATAGAATACTGGAAGTACTGAGTTTCTCACCGTGACATTGTAATGTTCACAGGTGTATATGAAATATATATATACTGAAGTACTTGATGTTTCACCGTGACATTGTAATGTTCACAGGTGTGTATATAATATATAGATACTAGGAAGTACTGATGTTTCATCCACTGTGACATTGTAATGTTCCAAGGAGTGTATATGAATATATATAGATACTGAAGTACTGATGGTTCACCGTGACATGTAATGTTCACAGGTGTGTATATTGAAAAAATAAATATATAGATACTGGAAGTACTGGATGTTTCACCGTGACATTGTAATGTCACAAGGTGTGCAATGAATATATATAGATTACTTAGAAGTACTAGGATGTTTCACCGTGACATTGTAATGTTCACAGGATGTAAATGAATATATAGTAGAAAAACTGTAAGTACTGATGTTTCATCACCGTGTCGTGTAATGTACACAGGTGTGTAATCATGAAATATAATAATAGATACTGGAAGTACTGATGTTCATGCCACCGTGAACCATTGTAATGTTCACACAAAAGTGAAGTGCATATGAACTATAAAAATAAAGACTAACTGGAAGTTAACTGATGTCTCCACCGTGACATGTAATGTTCACAGAGTGGCATATGAATATAAATATTAAATACTGGGAAGTTACTGATGTCATACCGGACATTGGGTAATGTTCACAGGAGTGCAATATAGAATATATAATGAATTCCCTAAATAGATACTGGACCAGTACTCAGATTGTCTTTCACCGTGAGATTGTAATGTTTCAAGAAGGTTTGGGTATATGAAATTAATATAATACTGGAACGGTACTGAAGTTTTCACCGTGACATTAGTAAATGTTCACGTAGGAGTGGTATATTGAATATATAATAGAAATACTGGAAGTACTGATTTGTCTCACCAGTGACATTGTAATGTTTTATTTCACAGGTGTGCATATGAATATAATATAGATACTGGAAGTAATGATGTTTCTTTTCACCGTGACATTGTAATGATTCACAAGGTGTGGCAAATGAAAAAATGAATATATACTAGGAATTACTGGAATGTACTGAAGTTTCAACCGTGACATTAGTAAATGTTCACAGGAGTGCAATATGAAATTAATATATAGATACTGGAAGTACTGATGTCTCACCGTGACATTTGTAAATTGTTACACAGGATGTGTATAAATAATTAATAAATAAGATACTGGAACGTAACTGATGATTTCATCCCACACCGTGACCATTGTAATGTTCACAGGTGTGTAATATGAATATAAATATAGATAACTCGGTCAAGTACTGATGTCTCATCCGTGACCATTGTAATTTTTGTTTCACAGGTTTGTGCATAATGAATATAATATGAAACTGGAATACTGGAATGGTTTACTAGATTTTCACCGGTTACAATTGTAATGTTCACAGGTGTGTATATGAATATAAAATATGATACTGGAAATACTGATGTTTCACCGTGACAGTTGTAAATGGTTCCACAGGTGGTGTATATGAAAATAATATATAGAAATACTGGAAGTAACTGAATGGTTTCAAACCGTGACATTGTAATTTTGTTCACAGGTGTGCATGATGAATATATAAAGTAGGATACTGGAAGTACTGATGTCCCTCAACCGTGACATTGTAACTGTTCACAGGTGTGCATATGAATAAGATATAGATTACTTGGAATAAGTTGCTCGAGTGGGGTCCTCACCGTGAGCATTGTTAATGGTTCACAGGTGTTGTAATATTGTAATATATATAGGAATACTGGAAGTACTGAATGTTTCAACCGTGACAACTTGTAATTATTCACAGGTGTGTAATATGAAATATATAATAGATAACTGGAATACTGATTTTTGTTTCAAACCGTGACAATTTAGTAAATTTCATTCACCAGTGACATTAGTAATTGTTCACAGAAGTGTTAATATGAATATATATAGATACAGGCAGTACTGGATGTCTCACCGTGGACATTGTAATGTTCACCAGGTTTGGTGTATCTAATATTATAAAGAATGATACTGGAAGTACTTGATGTCTCACCGTGACAATTGTAAAATGTTCCACAGGAGTGTCTATGAATATATATAGATGACTTGGGAAGTACTGAATGTCTCACCATTCTTCACCGTGACATTGCAAATTTGTTAACACAGGAGTGTATATGAATAAAATAAATAGATAAAATCTGGAAGTACTGATTTTTGGTAATCCGTGAACAATTACCCGGTCAAAGTGTTTTCACAGGAGTTGTATATGAATATATAATATACTTACTGGAAAGTAACTGAATGTCTCAAACCGTGACATTGTAAATGTTTCACAGGTGGTTGCATATGATACTATAATTAATACTGGGAAAAGTTTACTGATGGACTCTCTCAACCGTGACATTGCGTAATGTTACACAAGGAGTGTAAATGAAAATATATATAGAATAGACACGAACAGGAAATTAAAGACTCATGAATACTGGTAAGATGAACTTATGAATGGTTTGTTTATAAATTCACCATCATCACACATCACACACACAACAACACACCGTGACATTTGTAATTGATTCACCAATAGGTTTACAAGAGTGTGTTATGAATATAAATAATATAATTAACTACTGGAAAGTGACCTGATTTGTTTCAAAACTGATGACATTGTAATAGTTTCACCAGTTGTGCATATGTAATTATTATAGATATACGGAACAGGAAGAGTAACTGAAGTACTCTGACTGGTCTCCACCGGTATTTGACATTTGTAAAACTGTTACACATGGAGTGTAATATGAATAATAAATAAGAATCTGGCTGGTAATTTTGTTTCTGAGTTGTTTCACAATGATGACAATATGGTAATGTTCCACAGGGTTGGTTGTATGAATAAAATATAAAAGATAACTGGGAAGTACTGATTTTTGTTTCACCGTGGACATTGTAATGATCCCAGGCGTGGTGTAATATGAATATAATATAGATACTGGAAGTACTGATGTTTTTTTCCACCGTGACATTTGTAATGTTACACCAGGTGTGGTATATGAAATCTATATAGATACTGGAAGTTACTTGAATGTTTCCCCACCGTGACATTGTAATGTTCAAAAGGAGGTGTGTATATGAATATATATAGATACTGGAAGTACTTGGAATGTTTCATCCACCGTGACATTGTAATGTTTCACAAGGTGTGTATATGAATAATATATATAAACTGGTAAGTAACTCAGATGTTTTCATCCACCGTGACATTGTAAATTTGTTCACAGTGTGTAATATGAATATATATCGAATAACTGGAAGTAATTGGATGTTTATCATCCGTGGACCATTGTAATGTTTCACATGGTGTGTATATGAATAGTATATAGATACCTGGAAGTACTGATTGTTTTCCGACCGCGTGACAGTTGTAATGTTCACAGGTTGTGCAATATGAAAAATTTATATATAATACTGGAAGTAACAGATAGTTTCAACCGGACATTGTAATAGTTTACACAGGTTGAATAGGACAAATATATAGAATACTGGAAGTAAATATGTATCAACCGGTGACATTGTAATTTCACAGTGAAGTGTCTGAATACCTAATAGATACTTGGAAGTAACTGATTTTCAACCGTGAACATTGGTAATGTTCCCAGAGTTATATGAATAAATATATATATACGTGGAAGTAACTGAATGTTTCACCGTGACATTGTAATGTTCACAGGTGTGTAATACATGAATAATATAATAGAATTACTGGAAGTTACTGCTGTTTCCTCATCCGTGACATTGTAATGTTCACAGGTGTGTAAATATGAACTATAATATACTGATCGCTGGAATACTGATGGTTTCACCTGTGACATTGTAAATGTTCACAGGGGTGTGCATATGAAATTAAATATCGATACTGAAGTACATAATCCTGGAACCGTGAACATTGTACTGTCACAGGGTGCATGTGATATTTTAATTTCCTAATACTGGAAGTACTGCTGGTTTTCACCGTACATTGTAAATGTTCCCAGTAGTGTATATGAATATATAAGGAAACGGTGACTGATGTTTCATCACCTGTGACCAATTGGTAATGTTTCACAGTAGTGTATATGAATATCTATAATAAACTGGAAGTACTGATGTTTCTCACCGTGACATTGTAATTTTTCACAGGTGTGTATAATGAATATATATAGATACTGGAAGTACTGACTGATTTCATCAACCGTGACCATTTGTAATGTTTCACAGGTGTGTATAATGAATAATAGTAATACTGGAATGTACTGGAATGTTTCACTGTGACATTGTCCCTTAATGTTTCACCATGGTGCGATATGAAAATATAAATAGATAACTGTTACGTACAGGAAGACTCAGCCGGACATTGTTAATGTTCACAGAGGTGTGTAAATATGAATATATATTCATACTGGAAGTAACTGATGTTTCACCTGTGACCCATTGTATGTTTTCACCTAGGATGTATTTGAATATATATAGAATACTGGAAGTAACTGATGTCTGAACCGTTGACATAGTAATGTTCACAGAAGTGTATATAATAAAATAGCAACCATGAAGTACGTGGAATTTTCACCGTGAACATTGTTAATGTTCACAGGTGTGTAATATGAATAATATATAGATACTGGAAGTACTGATGTTTCTCACCTGTGAAGATTTGTAATGTTACACAGGTGTAGTAACTTAAGAAATATAGATAGATAAAACTGGAAGTACTGATGGATTCGCACCGTGGACATTGTAATGTTGCACCAGGTGGTGTAATTGAATAAAGAAAAAAATAAATATATATACTGGAAGTACTGATGTCTCACCGTGAACATTAGTAATGTTCACAGGTGTGTAAATGAAATATATATAATACTGGACCGGAAGTAACTGATTTTGTTTCACTGTGGACCATTGTAAATGTTTCACAGGTGATGTATAATAGAATATATATAGATACGGAAGTTACTGATTGTCTCACCGGTGACATTGTAATGTTCACACAGGTGTGTATATGAATATATATAGGAATACTGGATGTTACTGTGTTCAATGTGGAATGACATGTATGATTCACGTGACATTGAAGTTCACAGTGTATAGATATATATATACTGGAAGTACTGATGTTTCAACCGTGACATTGTAATGTTACAGGTGTGTATATGAATATATATATACTGGAAGTACTGATGTTTCACCGTGCATTGTAATGTTCACATGTGTGTATATGAATATAATAATAGATTACTGGAAGTACTGATGTTTCACCGTGACATTGTAATGTTCACAGGTGTGTATATGAATATATATAGATACTGGAAGTACTGATGTTTCACCGTGACATTGTAATGTTCACAGGTGTGCATATGAATATATATAGATCTGGAAGTATGATGTTTCACCGTGAACATTTTGTAAAGTTCTGTGCATAGATATATATAGATACTGGGAAGTACTGATGTTTCACCGTGACATGTAATGTTTCACAGGAGTGTATATGAATATATATAGATACTGGAAGTACTGATGTCTCACCGTGACATTGTAATGTTCACAGGAGTGTATATGAATATATATAGATACTGGAAGTACTGATGTTTCACCGTGACATTGTAATGTTCACAGGTGTGTATATGAATATATATAGATACTGGAAGTACTGATGTCTCACCGTGACATTGTAATGTTCACAGGTGTGTATATGAATATATATAGATACTGGAAGTACTGATGTTTCACTGTGACATTGTAATGTTCACAGGGGGTGCATATGAATTATATAAAAGATATGGAAGTACTGATGTCACCGTGACATTGTAATGTTCACAGGTGTGTATATGAATTATTTATAGATAACTGGAAGTACTGATGTTTCACTGTGACATTGTAATGTTCACAGGAGTGTATATGAATATATATAGATACTGGAAGTACTGATGTCTCACCGTGACATTGTAATGTTCACAGGAGTGTATATGAATATATATAGATACAGAGTACTGATGTTTCTCGTGACATTGTAAGTTACAGGAGTGTATATGAATAATATAGATACTGATGTACTGATGTCTTCCACCGTGACATTGTAATGTTCACAGGAGTGTATATGAATATATATAGATACTGGAAGTACTGATGTTTCACCGTGACATTGTAATGTTCACAGGTGTGTATATGAATATATATAGATACTGGAAGTACTGATGTCTCACCGTGACATTGTAATGTTCACAGGTGTGTATATGAATATATATAGATACTGGAAGTACTGATGTTTCACTGTGACATTGTAATGTTCACATGTGTATATGAATATATATAGATACTGGAAGTACTGATGTCTCACCGTGACATTGTAATGTTCACAGGTGTGCATATGAATATATATAGATACTGGAAGTACTGATGTCTCACCGTGACATTGTAATGTTCACAGGTGTGCATATGAATATATATAGATACTGGAAGTACTGATGTTTCACCGTGACATTGTAATGTTCACAGGTGTGCATATGAATATATATAGATACTGGAAGTTACTGATGTCACCGTGACATTGTAATGTTCAATGTGCATATGAATATATATGATACTGGAAGTACTGATGTCTCACCGTGAATTGTAAATGTTCACAGGTGTATATGAATATATATAGATACTGGAAGTACTGATGTTTCACTGTGACATTGTAATGTTCACAGGAGTGTATATGAATATATATAGATACTGGAAGTACTGATGTCTCACCGTGACATTGTAATGTTCACAGGTGTGTATATGAATATATATAGATACATGTTCACAGGTGTGTATATGAATATATATAGATACTGGAAATACTGATGTTTCACCGTGACATTGTAGTTTTGGCAGGTGCACATATGAAAATAGATACCGGAAGTACTGATATCTCACCGGGAATCGTGAAAGCATATGGCTTACATTTACATCATATAGCTATGTATTTCATGGGCAGACATGTAATAAATACGGTTCTTACGGTAATACTGTACACATACCTTCGTCACAGTTTTTGCCACCCCAACCCTGGGTACAATTGCAGTAATAGCCGCCCTCTGTGTTGTTACATATTCCGCCATTGAGGCAGATAAATGGGTTGAGGGCACACTCGTTCTTATCTAAAACAAAGCGAAATAAAAATAACCCTTTCACCCCTAAATAACTGTAGCCTATTTCACCAACATTGCAAAGTATACTTATCTAGCAAAGTATACTTTGAGGGAGAAATTTTCAATTATAGGATAAATTTATTAATTTTTATTATACTGAATTTATTACATTATCACAGCCAAAATGGCTGTGATAATGTAATAAATTCAGTATAATAATTCTGCATACATTACACTTTTAATCATCAAATGTATGCAGTCGTTAGTTCTATATGAAATAATGCATTTCGAAAAAAATAAATGATTACTCCCTAAAAGTATACTTTGCAATGTTGATGAAATCGGCTACTGGAATGGGTTTTGACATGTAAATTTTCTGACCAATCCAATCGTAGTAAATGATTTTAAGATTGTCACGAGGCGGCTCATCTAGAGCTACACTGTTTGCAAACACCGCTATAGGGGGCTGTGGTGTTGAAAGGGTTAAAGAAACTCTTTATATTTTGACTGTATGTTTTAATATCTGCTTTGAAAAGTTAAAATTTCAATAATGTCATGTTGGATACATTTACTGATTCTCATGTAACTAAATTTACAAACCGTTTTATTTTGGGTTTTTTTCTTCATTTTTTTCAGTGAAAGTATATATACGTTAAAGTCTCATCCGACATACCAGGTATGTCGGATGAGACTAAGGAATATATACTTTCATTGAAATTACCAGTGGGGTGGAAATACTATGAATGTATTTTTAATGCCCCAGACGAGGTTTGGCGAATCAATGCATCGCGCAAATGTTTTTCGGGTTACACAATCAAACAGTGCTCGATATGCGGTTATAGCAACATTCTTACCTTCGGCACACGTGTTGCCGTGCCAACCATCGGGGCAGTTACAGGAGAACGAGCCAAAACTGTTGATGCACACACCACTGTTGGCACAGGGCAAAAAGTCACACTCGTTGATATCTAAAAATAGCAATATAGACACAGCTCAGCCTCAGCCAATCAATCTTCCTGATTTTGCGTAAAAGAAATTGATAACATGCTCAGAAAGTTGTCCAAGCATGGCCTGGATGTCTTCAAATGTATTTACATCCATACGAGACACACCATGTGATTGTGTACCTTCGGACATTTAATTTCATTAAATATATTTAAAAGATTTAAACTATTTTTCATAAATAAAGTCAGAAGTTGACAAAGGTTTTAGAGTCATTGCGATATATACTTCCGCATGCGCTCTGAAAATGTTGTCGACTTTTGACGCCATTTACGGAAAATATTGTAAATGAATGTCGTGAAATTACGCAGATGTCCGAAGGTACAAAATCACATGGCGTGTCTCACATCATGCTGTACATGCTGGATAGCTACACTGGTCAAAATCTTGATAACTACAGGACAAACTCGAGAGATCCATGATAATCTCCGAACAAGACTATAAAATAAATGTATCCCGTCAACACAGTGCGTCTGTGCCGTGAAACATTTTTGATATCCTGTCAATACTACCTAATCACTGCGTATAAATATGTGCGGTTGTCATACTAGTTGATTCTCCGATTTTGAGGATGCGGCTGAGGTTATTTTTTATTGCATTTTAAAGCTATTTGTAGGTGCTGTAGAGCCTCGCCCATCCCGTTTCCTAAGCCTTGCCAGATATTTGTTCCCATTCACGGCACTAACCTACTATTCTCTATATACATTGCAAGTGCAGTTTAAATATTTATTAATTTGTTATACTCGAAATTCATGAACATTTCATACAAATATACAGATATATGTAAGTGCAGTGTTATTGCACCTGTTCATTTCTGTCAAAATTGTCACAAACCCATGACACAACCGTCTCCTAGCACCGACTTAAGCGAAACTGGGAGACAAGTTGTGAACTGGGAGACTATGTTTGTCCTGTCGGACCACTCACCTGCTTTGCAGTCCTTGCCGGTCCACCCGTGCGGACACTGGCACACGTAACTGCCCGCCTGGTTTATACATGTGCCGCCATTGTGGCATGGAGCCAGTACAGCACACTCGTCACGATCTGGCGAATAAACATACGATGATGATGCATAAAATCATTTATTGCATAATATCAGGGTTCAATTGTGGGGGCGACTTGGGCGAAGTCGTCGCCTTTGTTTCGCCCAAGTCGCCCTATGTGTCCGGCAAGGAGAAGTGCACTTCGCCTTAAAAAATCTTGCAAATTATCGGAAATTTAAAAAAAAGCTGGAACCAAATTTGTTCAGGTACCGTAATCCCCATTTCCCACCCAGTGACCTAAATCTCACTAATTGCAGGCCTGCCAAACTGTTTACAATACCATTCGTTTTACAACAACCGATTGTTTGACCAAATTTCCATCACATCATTATGCGATTCACTAAAATCATGCCTACCCGCTGTGACAATAAAAGTCACGGGTCTATAGTTTCAATAATCCCCTAGCCAAACATTGCTTCTGGCTACTGTAATTCTCAGTTCAAAACCACGTGTTATTTTCGATTCGGCTCATATTTAAGGGTGGGAATTGGCTCGAACACCTTCCATACCCACATACATGTTTTTCTCGTGGCAAAGTTATTTATACAGTACAGCCAATCGCTGGTAAGTAAAGCATAAAGGCAGCCCTTAGCGGCATGATTGACAGGTTACTGTTGCGAAAGACGTCGGCAATAGATCTATCAGCGACTGATCATGAACCCGGTATAGTTAACTCCCTCCGAATACTCTCAACCAGACAAACAAACACATGCAAACACGCGTTTTAACGGGCGCCAGATGCGAGTCGTTTCTGGGTTGGGCTAGTAAAAATCATAAGCTGGGTCGCCCGGTGGCGAACAAATTTCGCAGTTGTCTACACACATTTTTGTCAGCTTATGATGCTTTGTGGGATACCATTTCCGAAATAAAAATAGCATCCAATCGTTTGCTACGATTGTGGGTAACCCACTCGAGGCGCCACCTGACGAACCTAGTCGTTGCCTACACAGCCCATGATTGCAACTTTCTTTTTCGCCGAAAAGTGTGAAAGAATTAAATACGAAATTGATATATTCTAATGAAATCCTTTGATGCCGAAAACAAGTATTGTGTATTACATTATTAACTGTTTATTTCAACCAAATATGGCTAACTCTATTGTCAGAAAACATGAAAAAGTCTGTAAATATCACGGACAATTTCGGCGATTTCATACCTACGTAGTTTCGTCCTTTTGCAACTTTTTCCAATCGATGTTAAACTAAATGTACAGAATTTATGCATATCCAAGTTCATAAACGATATTAACGTTCAAATGGGTGGTAACAACATATACTTTTGAGATGAAATAAATATTTTTATTTTTTTTTCAAATTCTACAATCTATTTTCAAATTCTACAATCTACTACATTTGCTACGCGATAACTATAAGTAAGAGAAAAAATCAGGGAAAATATGATTTTGATCACTTCTCCCTAATTTCCCATCACTGCTCCCTATTTTGCCTGGAGGGAGAAGTCAAGTCTCCCTAAATTTTTGGCCTAGATTGAACCCTGAATATGGGCCGTCACAGTTTAATAACACATTGTAATAACAATCATAATGCACTAGAAAATGGGCGGACAGACGGATGGACGGCGCCAAATCTCTGCAGGGCCAACACTAGTGTAATTATAAGCAAATGAGCTTCAATACAGAAAACATTTTAGGTAATCAGTCAGGGCTCCAGATAAGGTGTGTATGGACGTATTTTACGCAATTAATTTTGCTGAATACGCATTGATTATCAAAAGTGGGAATACATGTACAAAATACACCTTAGTAGTGAAAATACTGTCATAAAGTTGAAAGTTCACTTAGTTGAGCTGCAAAAAGTTGCTTTTTGCAGCTCAAATACGTGAATGTTTAAATTTGTTATATTTTTTATCATTTGTTCCCTATTTAGTAATGAATAAAATCAATAATCCATTTGTAAAAGTAAAATACGCAATGATTTTGAAATCAGGGGGTAGAGTACGCTTTAGACACAAAGCTTATCTGGAGCCCTGATCAGTACAGCTTCAACATATGATGATTTCCTTATGCAGAAAATAGAATCCGACATTTGTGTCGACTTAATATGACATTTATTTAACCTACTATTCTCTATCTATTTTCCTTATTTCTGAACCAAAGTATATGTTGTGACCACTCATTTGAACCGTCTCGGTGAGAGGGTTCAAATGAGTGGTCACAACATATACTTCTGATGAGAAATAAAGAAATTCTTGAGCCTTGCCGGATATTTTTTCCCATTTACGGCATTCGTTTCTTATGAAATCATCAAACTTGTTTAATAAATATCACATTAAATCATCACTCATTTAAGATGCTATATATAATTGTGGCTGTGACTGGAGAAAGCGACTGTTCTTCGACAAAATAGTTCAGATTGCATACCAACTAAGCAGGTAGGCCCGGTCCATTCAGACGGACATTGGCAGACGAACGCGCCATACGAGTTGTAGCAGGTACCGCCGTTATGGCACACGGATTGCGTCTGGAGGCATTCATTCACATCTGCAATATATATGTGTGTGTGTGTGCAATCACTGAACAAAGATGAGATATATTATAAGTTATTGTCAACCTGTAGCCTATTTCACCAACCTTGCAAAGTATACTTTTCTAGCAAAGTATACTTTGAGGGAGTAATCATTGATTTTTCCTGAAATGCGTTATGTCATATAGAACTAACGACTGCATATATTTGATGATTAAAAGTATGCAGAATTATTATACTGAATTTATTACATTATCACAGCCAAATTCCAAATTGGCTGTGATAATGTAATCAATTCAGTATAATAAAAAATTGCAATGTTGGTGAAATAGGCTTCTGGTGTCATATTGCCCGTCCGAATCTATATTCAGGCAATGCCGAGGGTGATTATGTGGCTGTGACTGGAGAAATGGGGCTTATGGGTTTTGCAACCAGTGTAGATCCAGATCAGCCTGTGCATCCACACATTCTGATCAGGATCTGCACTGTTCGCCATTCCATCAATGAAAAACCTGTCATGCTTCTAACAAGCAATGCAGATTGTTATCGGGCTACAGTAGTGTGCTATTTGATCAGGAACTACACTCGCCACGAATCCCATAAGCCCCATTTCTCCAGTCACAGCCACATGTTAGTTATTGCGATTCTATACAGGCAACCTGGTGCCATATTGCCAGTCTGAATCTATATTCAGGCGCAGTCGAGGGTGACTACAGATTCAGACGAGCAATATGTGGCAGTGACCTGAGAAATGGGGCTTATGGGTTTTGCAACCAGTGTAGATCCAGATCAGCCTGTGAAAAACCTATAAAAATATAGTGCCATATTGCCCGTCTGAATCTATATTCAGGCGCAGCCGAGGGTGACTACAGCTTCAGACGAGTAATATGGCACCATGTTTGACTGCATAAATTCAAAATTACATACAGTGGAACCACTGAGGCTCTCTAAACCAGACACCAAGAAATAAATGATCAAGAAACTCATGAAAATAAGATCACATGTGATCTTATTTTCATGAGTTTCTTGATCATTTATTTCATGTGATAATTTCTGTTCGTGATTGCATAACACACAGCTATGGCTCACAATGATCAAATGCCTGATTTACAATGAAACATCTGTAAGCCGGACTTAGAGAGGTTTCACTGTATGTATTATACATCAGTTGCTTTATATTCATATGGAACTTGGTTGTATAAGTGTCTTTATAGTATATTTATAAAGTTGAGAGAAAAAATGGCGCCAAATGGTGTGTCGCGACGTTACAAATATCAGCTGATGTTACTCGACATAAATAAATAGAAATTTGTTTACAACATGACAATTTCTGAACCAATTTTAAAAATCTAACTTGTTTTCTTAGCTAGATCATTTCCAGTCTCTACATATGGTTTCGAAGTTGATATCCTGACCTGGTGCCAGGTTCATACCACACCAAAGTCACTTGGCCCCTTCACCTAAAATAGGATTACGAATAATTGTAATACTCGCATAAGGGGTATAACCAGATTCAACTGTCACATACAACATGCCAATGACGTATGTGAGGGCTAAACCAGGTCTCCAGTCGGGATTCTATGATTGATTGTGATTTTACATCTGTTCAACAGCAAGGTCATATACAGAATGATACATACATGCATGGGGGGGGGGGGAATTTTTCACAGATTGATTGATCGATAATTTTATTGATTGGGATTTTACATCCATTCAACAGCAAGGTCATATGTGGCTGTGACTGGAGAAATGGGGCTTATGGATTTTGCGACCAGTGCAGATCCAGATGCACAGTCTGATCAGGATCTGCACTGTTCGCCATTCCATCAATGAAACACCCGTCATGCTTTTAACAAGCAATATAGATCGTTGTCAGGCTACACGAGTGTGCTATTTGATAAGGAGCTACACTGGTCACATTTTCACATGAGCCACATCTATCTTTTATTTTAGTATATATTACATAGGTAGGTAAAAAGAAACACCCACACAGTGAAAACATTTTTTATCAAATCAAAGAGATGTAGATGGTTAAAAATCTCCATAGTTACCATTTTCACAGATATCGCCGGTCCATTCGAGCGAACAGAAACATCTAAAGTCCCCGAATGTATTGGTGCATGTCCCACCGTGTAGACACGGGTTGGTCATACTGCATTCGTCGTAATCTGTAGGTAATCAACACAGAATTACTGATTGGCGTTTATACATGTTTATATCATATACGTCGTGAAATCAACCACTAGCAAGGCCAAATACAGACCAGAATGCACCTGTATGGCTGTATGGTGGGAGATTTTATAAAATATTATGTGTGAAATGTAAGAAATGTTTATTTAACCAGGTGAGCTGATCAGTAGTCTATTTCACCAACATTGCAAAGTATACTTTTCTAGCAAAGTATACTTTGAGGGAGTAATCATTTATTTTTCCCGAAATGCATTAATTCATATAGAACTAACCACTGCATATATTTGATGATTAAAAGTATGCAGAATTATTATACTGAATGTATTACATTATCACAGCCAAAATGGCTGTGATAATGTAGTAAATTCAGTATAATAAAATTTAATAAATCTATCATTAGATTGAAAATTTCCCCCTCAAAGTATACTTTGCTAGATAAATATATACTTTGTAATTTTGGTGAAATCGGCTACTGATCAGGAGCAACAATGGTCGCAAACACAAGAATATTAATGTCATTATGGTATCACTGTGCTAAATATAGTACACATCGGCCAGGGGGTATGCTTTAGTAGTCCGGTATAAAAAAATAGTGCAGACGTTTTGAGGCCACAGACCCAGTTTGCTTGTAAATCCTGATCCATTACAGCCCAATTTTACTTGAGAAACATGTTGGGGTGTTTTTAACACCAGTTTCCAGCATATTTCTAGCATTTAAAAGAAATTACTGAGCCTGCTTGTCACGTGATGTGGGACTACGTAACACATGACACTTTGATGATAAACAATATGGCGGACAGGACAATGTTGAAATTTTCTTTCTTAGGAGTAAGTGAACATATTGTTTAATTAGTGAAAATCGGTGCAGACAGGTTGCAGTTTATGAAACAGGTAGGTTCCACAGCATCCATACGAATAGTGAAAGTGTGAGAGAATGGCCATATTTGGAGGAATCGGTTAAGTTGTATAGTAAAACTAATTGGTGGTTGCTAGCCTATAAGCATTTCCGGGTCATCAGTGGATGTCGTCTGCTTTCTTTGAAAACAATTCTAAACGGTTTTAATCATGGCTACAGCAAGTTTTATTAAGAGAACAAAGGACAGAATTGCTGGAAAATCAGTTTTATTTAATGAAGATGTTGCATCAAGTGGGTCGGGATAACCACAGGTGTACGAGTCAAATATGGAAAGATTAAAGTTAAATTTCCAAATGATGCAAGAACAAAATACTATTATACACATAGAGTAGCATTCATGTTACACCATAATGTGTTTGAAATACCCAGGCACCTTGAAATATCACATTTATGTGGTTGTTCCCTGTGTGTTAACCCGGCCCACCTGAGTGCTGAGTCGACAATTATAAATAATTCTCGAAAGAATTGCCATAGCGAAAAGCGCTGTCTGAGCCATGCACTCGACGGCGTCACATATCCACCCTGTATCTGCTGATAGTTCCTGTTTTATTAATTACGGTAAATTAACTGTATACCTATCTACATTATGTACATGTCTACATACTAATTACACAGATTTGAGATGCATCAGGGACCCAGATGAGCCTTGTTACTGACTAGTTCAGCCATATTAAAGTGGCGCGTCGCTTTAATTTGGCACTGTGTATTTGATTACTAACCGGTATCAAGTGTATAGCTCCCCAACAGGTAGCAACGTTTTTCTAAACATTATTTATTGACTCGTTGATACTTGCAAACATTATGACCAAATTTGGCTGCGCGATCAGGGTCTACGCCAGTACTTCTTGGCTACATTTTTCCAGAAAAAAATTCAAAATTTTAAATTTAGCAGAAGATATACTGTGAACATTGCTTGCCACAGTAACCTTTGAAACACATGACTATTGTGCAAATTATTCCTGGCATTATGCTCTTTATTTGTTCTAAGTTACCATTATGTTTGGCATGTGCTTGCCTCAACTCTGCAATGCACCTGGATCTTACAGAGAGAGCAAATCGGTTTCTCAAGTTTGTTTTCTTGACCCCACGAAACATGTTCGAGCTAAATGGCGCCTTGTTTATTTCTCGTTTCAGGGAGTTACTCAGATGGCGGATATCTTTTAGATGCGTTACCGTTACCCCTGGTTGAGCGGCATCTACACCTTTGTGTGATTTACTATCACCGTCCCCCGTGTAATGACTAACATGTAAGTCACTATTTATCTGCTTCGTAACTATTTCATTCCATTTCGCTTCATTACCTATTGACTCATTTTCGGGGAGGTTGGCAGTGCAGTGACCATGATGGTTTGGGCAGCTGATATCTCCACCCTGATTTCTTAGCTTACTACCTATTATGCACAGCTTACTGCCAACAAATGCCGCCCCAATGATTAATTTATCTTTGGTATTATTCTCGCACATAGTGGTTGTCACGATTGTACCCGCTTGAAATGGTGTACTGTCGCTATTGAATATTGGGTTATTGTAGCAAGAGTCACCTTCAACTCGAACCGTCTTGCTACGTTTATTGCCACAGAGTTCATTCTCTCTGGCCACAGTTTGTCTGATTTCATGCATACTTTTAGTGTTTAAGCCAACCATAGTCTCTGCTATCCTATTTGACTGCTTTTGCATAGAGTTATACGTCAGAGGAATTTTGTTTGTGTTTACCAACAGCCGACAAGCACCATAATTACTGATTGGTGTGCTCATAAGGCCCAGCTGCAAACCCACATTAGCTTTCCCTGATTTCCTACCCTTTTGACTTGACGGAACCTCTTCATAGTTTATAATATTTACTTTTATATCTACATCGGGTGCATTTTAGCCGCTCAGCCCAACAAATGCCCCATTTTCTTGATGCGGCCGCATCAAATACCATTTCGCCAATACAGTGCGTATTGAAGGCGCGATGACTGTTTATTTCAGTATTAAACATCTTCAGGACCTCATACGGTCGATATAATTTGTTTATCAACAGATCGGGGTGTACGGATGCATTTTGCGGTACGGCGCATTCGTCAATGAGTTTCGGACGCCTCGACAGAGAGCGCAGAACAGTTACATCATTGTCCGTACCATCAACATCTTTACAGGTAAACGTTTTATTTTCATTTACATTAACCCGGGATTCAAATGAGTCTTTGGTTAGCCTGATGTACCTATGATTTGTTCCATTTGGTGAGTGAGAAGAAAGTTTTTTACCTTTATTTTCATTTACCCGCCCCGTTTGAAATCCGCAATTTACCCCGCCTCCTGTGCTTATTGGCCGGCATGTTTTCATTAGGTTTACCAAGTTCACTCTGAGCAGTACATATCGGTAGAGAAATATATATGGGATAGCATTGCTCATTTAGCAGGCAGTGTCTATACCCTAAGGAAACGAGTGTCAACACGGGCACACGTGTTTCAATTTCCTGTGACATTTTAACACTTCTATGTCTGAATTCGCTGGCAGCACTCATACACTGGGCTGGTTTCAATTTAATTTGACACGTATCATTCTGGCATGTCACTAAGTTATGCGGACAAATGTTTCTATGCAAATTACAACATGTAGATTGACTAAATACTTCGAAAGTCACTTTTTCGCCTGTTTTTTATGATAAAAAATAAAAATGACAAAATAAATACTCCGAAATCACCCGACTTTCGATAAATTTAATCGTTTTAACCCCATAATTGTGGAACAGCCAATATTTTTGACAAGCACCATCTATTTTATAATAATTTTTTACAAGTGCATCAACAATATAGACTTTTCCTAAGAAATATATGAGAAAATAATACTCTGGAAAATTCTGGTGAAAATGAAGTTTCCGCAGCTGGACAGCCATAATTATATGACCATTCTTAAATTGCCACTGTTGAAAAATTAGTCTTCTAAATAATGTCAAATTACATTTGCTGTCACGAAATAGGTCAGACAAGACAATGGTAGGCAGTTTATTGAGATATTATAGCAAAAAAATGCCCTTATAGGTATCACTGTGCTAAATATAGTACACATCGGCCAGGGGGTATGCTTTAGTAGTCCGGTATAAAAAAATAGTGCAGACGTTTTGAGGCCACAGACCCAGTTTGCTTGTAAATCCTGATCCATTACAGCCCAATTTTACTTGAGAAACATGTTGGGGTGTTTTTAACACCAGTTTCCAGCATATTTCTAGCATTTAAAAGAAATTACTGAGCCTGCTTGTCACGTGATGTGAACACTACGTCACATGACACTTTGATGATAAACAATATGGCGGACAGGACAATGTTGAAATTTTCTTTCTTAGGAGTAAGTGAACATATTGTTTAATTAGTGAAAATCCGGTGCAGACAGGTTGCAGTTTATGAACAGGTAGGTTCCACAGCATCCATACGAATAGTGAAAGTGTGAGAGAATGGCCATATTTGGAGGAATCGGTTAAGTTGTATAGTAAAACTAATTGGTGGTTGCTAGCCTTATGAGTTATATACATGTTTAGACATTTATTTAAATATATTTACACTGTCCTTAAATTCAAGATGGAAACGCCCATCCAACATACAGCGTTTATATCCCAGTACATAACATTAGCCCCATGTGACGTCGAGTGAGGTTGTATTTTTAAAGTTTGTTTGGTTAAAACCATGGGCTCTTGTGACTTCGGACCTTCCGACTCCACGCACTTTAAACAGACAAACTGATTTTCATACTACAGTAAACGCAACAACCCATGGTTTTATTCCTTAAGAACAATCTGAATTACCTGTATTACATATTTCTCCCGTCCACTGCGGTAGACACAAGCATTGGTAATCTCCCCTTTTGTTAACACAGGTGGCGCCGTTCATGCAGGGGTTGTTGTCGCATTCGTTCACATCTGGAAATATGTGCACACATCATATGAGTTTTATGATCATTCAACAGCAAGGTGAAACGTGAAAGCACCTTTATGGTTGATTGATTAGGGTTTTACATCTGCTCGACATCAAGCCATATGAGATGAGCCCTCTGAAATTGTACCAAAGAAGATGTGCGATATCTATTTTTTACAATATTTACGTTATTTTCCGTAAATGACATCGAAAATTGACAAAATGTTCATAGCAAATGCAGAATTATATTCCGCATTTGTTCTGAACATTTTGTAAATTTTCGATGTCATTTACGGAAAATATCAGATTCTGTAAATAGTTTTCATGAAAAGTCGCATATCTTCTTAGGTACAAAATCACATGGTTTCTCTCATATACAGAAGACAAAAATGCCTGGACATCGCTTTGCATGAAGACATGTACAAGTCAGCGTTCACATATTGGATTTTTAAGAAATTAAATACGAGATAGTGTTAGCGACAGCAGCATTTAGTTTCTTAAAAATCCAATATGTGTACAATAACATACTTACAATTAGCCAGGTTTATAATACTCCCATCCGAGTATTGATTTTCCATTTCTTGTCGAACAGGTAGTCATTAAATATGGTACTATGTAACTTATTGGGGTTATATCTTGCAATACCTGAAATAAGTGGCCCGCAATACTGGCCAATGCTTGGCTTAGAAAGTAGGTGAATTATATATACCGAGATGTCTTACCTAATAAGCAGTTGTCCCCTGTCCACTGTGGAAGACACCTACATATGAAACCACCAGCTATGTTGGTACACGTGCCCCCGTTCATACACGGAACAAACAACGCACATTCATCCGTGTCTGAAATATGATAACAATTCATCAAGTAGTGCAGTGCACATTCGTCTGTGAAATATGACAACAATTCATCAAGAAGTACAGTGCAGTTTTGGCTATGTATGAAATATGCTAACAATTCATCAAGTAGTGCAGTGCACATTCGTCGGTGTCTGAAATATGACAACAATTCATCAATACGTACAGTGCAGTTTTGGCTATGTATGAAATATACTTCTGTGAAATATGATATCAGTTGAAGGGACAGTAGAAGAAGGGGACTAACTCCCTTATGAAGTTAGCCCCCTGCTTCCACTGACCCCTTCAAATATTCAACCACTATTTATTTGCATTGTTTTTGTAATCTTGTGAACATAATGACAACCATTGGAATTGAGAGTTTTTGCGGTGGTTTTAACAAAATTGAAAAAATGTCACAGCAGGTAAATGACTTAAAAACAATAAGGACATTTTAAGCAAGTAATTATAGAATTTATGTGAAGACACATATGAATAGGACTAACCACATTTAGAAAATGTCACAGAGGGTACGTACCTACAGTACAGTCCTTGCCCTGCCATTCCTTGGGACACTGGCATGTGTAGGACCCGTCAATGTTCATACACCGGCCGTTGTTCATGCATGGGCTGAGCAGGCACTCGTCAACATCTGTAGCAAAACATAATCGATAGAGTTGAGATGTGGACGATTGCTTTGGATACTCAAACAAGACAACTGCCACACTCAATTTAAAGACCTTCATCTAATAATAGACCTTCAATGGTGTTTTTTTAGTTTTCATGGCTATTTTTATCTATTTAATTTTCGGCTAGATAAACATTATTATTCTTCTATGGGTTTTTAACCTGTTGAAAAGTAGGTCATGAGCCCCATTTTTCAGTCACAGCCACATATACAGAGCTCCAGATAAGGCGCGTATTGGCGTATTTTACGCAATTATTTTAGCTGAATACGCATTGATTATCAAAAGTGGGAGCACAAAATACTCACAGCAATGTGAAAATACGCATTGATTTTCAAACCGAGTAGTGAAAATACTGTCATAAAGTTGAAAATTCACTTTAATAGTTGAGCTGCAAAAGCAAACAGTGTTTGCTTTTTGCAGCTCAAATAAGTGAATGTTTAAATTTGTTATATTTTTTTTATCATTTGTTCCCTATTTAGTAATGAAGAAAATAAATAATCCATTTGTAAAAGTAAAATACGTAATAATTTTGAAATCAGGGGGTATAGTACGCTTTAGACACAAAGCTTATCTGGAGCTCTGTAGCCTATTTCACCAACATTGCAAAGTATACTTTTCTAGAAAAGTATACTTTGAGGGAGAAATTTTCAATTTTACTGAGGATAAATTTATTAATTTTTATTATACTGAATTTATTACATTATCACAGCCATTTTGGCTGTGATAATGTAATAAATTCAGTATAATAATTCTGCATGCTTTTAATCATCAAATATATGCAGTCATTAGTTCTATATGAAAGAATGAATTTCAGGAAAAATAAATGATTACTCCCTCAAAGTATATTTTGCTAGAAAAGTATACTTTGCAACAAGAAATGCGTCTGTCGAACACGGATGCCACCTGCAGCATATTTGAGAAACTGTGACAAATTGTTTAACCGAAAAGTGTGACGGACGGACAGACGGACAGACAGACGGACGTTCTTACAGTACTATACTTATGTGGCTTATCACATGTTAAATATTAGCCACATAAAAAGATTTTTAGCCACATAAAAGGATTGTTTAGGTGGCTAATTGTAACCAACCCTATCCTTTAACAAGTCCATAACCCTGTGGGGCTAGCCACATAAGTACCCGAATGTCTGCCCGGACAGACGGACGGACGGACAGACAGACGGACGGTCCAAACACTATATGCCACCCGTTTCTTCGAAACCCGGTGGCATAATAATGGTGAAATAGGCTACTGACATTATCTGGAGCACTGACATATTGTCAATCAGCAAAATGGTGTATACTCGACTGACATTCCCTGTGAAACATTCACTGATTTGATTTATTGTAATGGTGTTTAACGGCCTGTCATTTTAGGTAAGGTTAACAGTGTTGTATCCTATATTTCACCTGTTGGGATGGCCGATAATCCCAAAATCAGAACGGAATATTTACATCGAAACCAAAAATATTCAGTCCCGGAATTTCAATACCCTGACCTGGTGCCAGGTCCTCACCACACCAGAGTCGCGTAGCCCCACTCCCTAAAAGTAATATGATTAGTACTAATTGCATTACTTTAATAATGGGTATAACTAGATTAAACTCTCTAGTACCAGAAAGCCAAATATGTACCTGCGGGTCAAACCAGGGATATCGGAATTGCATTAACCCTTAGACCGCTATCTTATTTTTTTGTCGTCTGCTGTTTATTTTATATTTTCCATTTTTATCGTCAAAAACATGCTTTGACAGAACTTTAGAATAATTTACAACATGCTTTGACAGCACTTCAGTATCATTTCCATTGGAAATGATTCTGAAGTGCTGTCAAACCATGCTTTTATTGAGAAATAAGGCAAGATATAAAACCAACAGCAGACGACAATTGTTGTGAGTAGCAGTCTAAGGGTTAAGGATGAAACCCATTGTTAAATGTACCCTTCACATGCTCCCAATCAACCACCACAGAAACACTCACCGAGTTCGCAGTTTTGCCCAGTCCACCCCGGCTGACACTGACATTGGTAGGACCCGAGGGTATTCGTGCAGGATCCCCCATTGAAACAAGGCACACCGGGTACCATTCCGATGGTACACTCGTTCACATCTACAAATGAAAATAGTGTACAAATGATTGATGTGCAAAATAACCCTGATTTATTCCAAGTTTGGAATAATCAATATTATTTAACCCTTTCAACACCACAGGCCTGTATAGTGGTATTTGCAAATAGTGTAGATCCAGATGAGCCAGCTCGTGACGAGCCGTCTCATCATAATTTTCATATTTTTGAGAACAAAAGAACCCCCCTTTCATAAATGGACTAGTCTGATGATCATTTTGTGATGATTGGACTGTGGAATAATGGTCAGCAAAGCTCCTAATAACATTTTTTATATCCTGTCAATACGACCTAATCACTGCGTATGAATATGTGCAGTGGCTGGGGTTATTTTTTGCATTTTAAAGCCATTTGTAGGTGTTGACGGGATAAATAGAATAGTAGGTTAGGCCCGTGAATGGGAAAATATCTGGCGCGGCACGGAAACAGGATGTGCTCGGCCTCCCGTTTCCTAAGCCTTGCCATATATTTTTCACCATTCATAGCACACTACTTTAGCTTGAAAACAATCTATATTGCGTGTTAGAAGGATGACGGGTGTTTCTTTGATGGAACAACAAACTGCAGATCCTGATCAGACTGTGCAGATGCACAGGCTGATCTGGATCTATGCTCGTCACAAACTTATAGACCCCATTTCTCCAGCCACAGCCGCATACGAGTACATGCCAAGCAAAGAGGCGTGAGGAGAAAACCTACCTTTGCCACAGTTTTTCCCCATCCAGCCGAGGCGACATTCACACGAGTAGGTGCCAAACAGGTTAATACAGCGGGCCTCGTTCTGACATGGGCTTGCATTGATACACTCGTTTGTGTCTGAAACAATCGGGGGGGAAAAGAAGATAGCAGTGTGTTGATTCCAACAGAGCTCCAGTTAAGGTGCGTAATTTGGTCAACTTTTGGGGGAATTTTGTTATTTCTTCACCAAAAACGGCAAGTTGGGAGTGCTTTAGAATCGTCTCATTGAGATGATTATAAAGAACTCCCAACTTGCCATTTTTGGTCTCGTTCTGACATGGGTATGCATTGATACACTCGTTTGTGTCTGAAACAATCAGGGGAAATAGAAAATATCAGTGTGTTGATATTAACAGAACTCGATCCAGTTAAGGTGCGTAATTTGATCAACTTTTGGGGAATTTTTTTATTTCTTCACCAAAAATGGCAAGTTGGGAGTGCTTTAGAATCGTCTCATTGAGACGATTCTAAAGAACTCCCAACTTGCCATTTTTGGTGAAGAACCAAGAAAAATACCTTGAATATTTGGTCAAATTACGCATCTTAACTGGAGCTCTGTACCAAGTTTATCACTCGACTGGGAAATGTGCAGGAATTCTGAAGCTTGCTTGATCTCCACATTTTAGTTCAATTTCGAGTTGTCACATTGTCGAGTTATCGCTGTATCGCACCGACATCGTGCCAGTTGCTTTTGCCGCTTTGTCGAGCTGTCCTATTGCCTGGCGACAATTCAACATTGTGAAATGGCACATATCAATTACGATAGCATTTGCCGGTTACATAGAAAATACGAGCCTAGTGTCTTTTGATATCAAGTTTATCAAGTTTATCAAATCAAGTTTATCAAGTTTATCAGGCAAGGCTAGTAAAACTAGGCTGGTATTATATTTATCAGTTAAGGCTACAGGATATGTATTACCTATAATGTGGTTTTCAATGAAAATAACAATGCTGAAATGTTACTGTTGCATTCAATGTGACCCGGTTATTTGTATCAATTCATTGCATGATATGAACAATTGTTATCAGTTGTACATACTAGGCCAATGCAAAGATTGTTATCAGATAAAATAGTGTACAAATTACTTCATAATCATAGTTTTGGGTTTGTTTCCTAATACTAACATTTGTTTCAGTTGAAAACCTGTCATAATTAATAGTTAACCGTTAACCATTTTCAACACTACAAACCTGGGGCCCGTTTCACTTTAAAACTTTGTACGATAAAAATGTTCGTACGAAGATTTCTATGAATTTGCTTCTCACGTTAACGTGTATCTCAAATGCTACCATTTTGTATCTACGGGTTCATGTCATTAATTGTAGCACGCCCACGAAAAAATTTCCAGAATCAAATGTCAGAACAAATGTAATTGTGGATTTCAATTTTGCACTTACAAACTTCTTAGACGTACAAAGTTTTGTGATATTAGCAAACAGTGTAGATCCAGATTAGACGGTTCTTCTATATTATTTAATGACTTGCAATGTATGACGTGACCTACACCAATTCTGATGACGTCACAGCAGGCACCTGCCTCATCCTAGATCCTTATCCCAACACCGGAAAATAAGCACACTTTTTCAAGCAAAATAACCCTGATTTATTCCAAGTTTATTATTTAACCCTTTCAACACAACAGGCCTGTATAGTGGTATTAGCAAACAGCGTAAATCCGGATGAGCCGGCTCGGAGCCATCTCATTAGGATCTGCACTTTTTGCAAGTAATTTTCATATTTTTGAGAACAAAATAACCCAATTTTCATAAATGGACTAGTCTGATGATCGTTTCGTGTCGATTGGATTGGCAGGAAAATTACCATATCAAAATTCATTCCAGGTATTTAGGGGTACAAGAGTGTTTCACATCTGATTCGCTAGGGAAGGATATGGATGGCACTGTAACTAAGCAACAGATAATACGGGAAGTCTATCAAATAGTCCCTAGACCAAGACCAACTTACCCCGTCCACAATATGGTCCCTCGAATCCATCGAGACATCTACATATGAACGATCCTTGTGTGTTCTCACAGGTGGCGTTGTTGTAACAACGGTTGAAATCACACTCATTGATATCTGCAACAACAGAAAATACATAGAGAATCAGGGCTCCAGATAAAGAATTAGTAATTGAGTATTGTCACTCCATCATTTCTGAAGCAATTGGGTATTTCAAAATGTTAATTGTGTAAAATAGAATCACACTACTGTTACACATCAGCAGACCACTTATTGAATAGTTTGCTTCTAAATGAAAACACATCTTGGTATTTTATTAGAATTGTCTCCTTGGAGACAATTCTAATGAAATACCAAGATGTGCTTTCATGGAAAAATAAGAAAATATGCTATATTTGTGGTCTGTTTATTGTTTTCCGTAGCATGATAAAGATACCACAAAGTTTTCATTGCTTTTTGATACTCATCACTTCTGATTTCAATTGAGTTTTTGGTAATTTTAATTGGGTGTTTACGCAAATATGCACCTTATCTGGAGATCTGGAGAATACAAGGCTAGTGTCGTACAAACTTTATCAGGGGCAGTTAGGAAACATGTAGGATTTGATTTGATATAGTTGATGTATTGGTGTTTAATGGCCTATCAACAGCTAAGGTCATTTAAGGCTGGGCCAATGGGTTCGATACCGTATTCAACCTGCTGCATTGGGGGTGGGGGGGGGGTGTGGTTTGGTAGGGGGAATGCCAAAATCAGAACAAAATATTTACTTCGGAAAAAATATATATTCAGCCCTAAAATTAGAATAACCTGACCTGGCACCAGGTCCATACCACACCTATAGTCTGTTTCACGAAAGCTGCCCAAATTTTGCGGCCATATAAACAATTCAAAATCAATATTTTTTCGATAGTATTAAATTAAAGGAAAATTTAAGAATGAGCCTTCTTTTTATGTCGTGAAATTTGGTCAAATATTGATTTTATTGCGAAAAAACAATTTCCCCATGTTAAATCCCCATAGACATCTGCAGTGAAGATGTCTATGGGGATTTAACATGGGGAATTTTTTTTGAATTTTAGAAATACTGGACCGATTTTTAAAATTTAACTTTTGTTTTCTTAGTTAGATCATATCCAAGCTATCTAGCTAGGTGTCGGAATCAATTTCCAAATTTTTTCGTTTTTTGACTCCTCCCACACTTCCTTACCACTTTTTCCCCCATGTTAAATTCCCATAGACAAATCAATTTTTCGTAATAAAATCAATATTTGACCGAATTTCACGAAATAAAAAGAAGGCTCATTCTTAAATTTTCCTTTAATTTAATATTATCGAAAATAATATTGTTTTTGAATTGTCTATATAGCCGTAAAATTTGGGCAGCTTTCGTGAAACAGACTATAAGTCACTTGGCCTCTTCCCATAAAAGTAATAGGATTAGGAATAATAGTATTACTCATACAAGTGGTATAACCAGATACAAGAATGCCAAAGACGTACACGAGTGCCAAACCAGGTCTCCTGTCGGGATACCGGTAAGGAAGAATCCTGACCGTTAAATTACCCATCGCCTGCTCAAAACCAACCACCACTGAAACATGTAGGAATTCCTCCCGAGGATTTCCCACCGTGGAATTCCTGCATTTCCAAGTCAAACAAAAGACACACACCTGTTCTGTTATCATCTATTCTATCAGTTAACATTGTATGCTATATAATAGGCAAAGATTGAGCCAGGCATCCTTATAACACTTGGCCCCAGAGATACATATTGTAAAGGATGGATTCATCATTAACCCTTACAGACCTCTATCATAGTTTTTGTAAATTGTGTAGATCAAGATGAGCCGGCTCGTAACGAGCCGTCTCATCAGGATCTGCACCATTTGTGAATATTTTCTTATTTCTAAATACGGTACCTATTTCCGAAAAATGGAATAGTCTATAAAATAACACTGGAGTGTCCATTCCAGTTACTTGGGGGTTGAAAGGGTTAAGGTAAGCGTACCAACCCAGCCTCCTAAGAAAACCCCCTTGTCCGGTCTGGCGACCATATACCATCTCATGTACTGCCCCAACCGAGGATCAAACCTGGATGCGTTCGTTACCAATTGTGCTAAACGGACAACCAAATATGGCCTTCCCTACCAGGCATCGACACTCAAAGTGTCCCAGGATCCTGACGACCCCTGTTTACCCCTGAACTTTCGAGAAAATCCCATACAACACATTCATGTAAAAATTGGGATGTCCATGCTGCGAAACCCTTGGCGCAAAAGTTTGTGTCGAACCATGCCTACCTGTCTGGCAATTTTTGCCTTTGCGACCCGCCGGACAGATACATCTGTACGACCCAGGTAAGTTTGTGCACGTTCCTCCAAACTGACAGATACTCTGGTCCTGACACTCATTGTCATCTGCAAGTAACAATAGTCAAATTAGAATGGGACCAGAAAAATATACAGTGGAACCACTCTAAACCGGACACCGTCCCCAGCGTGTCCGGTTTAGAGAGGTTCCACTGTAAAACATGCAGATGACTACATTAAGACACGTGTGAATGGTTTGTGATCATGAACAGACATTAAGATAAAGGGCAATGCAACCTATCAAATTTAAGCAGAACTAACGTGTCTTTGTGTCCGGTTTAGAGAGGTTCCACTGTATTGGCAAAACAATATACATGTAAATCAAATACCGGTTTAAAGTTCAGTCTTTTCCCTACATGAATATTGAATTAAAGATACTGTTTTTGTGATGCAAAAATGCTTACATTTAAATATATTTTTAGATTTAAAGTGCTTAAAGGTGCATGCCCACTCAGTAGGCACAAATGGTTGTTTATAGGAATAAAATGAGTGCATAATTGTGTCACTATTCCACCAGTTCTAAAAAATTACGAGTGCCCGCTATACAGATATAATCATATAGTAATATTTATTTTACTGATGGTGGTATCAGGCTATTTTCATATGCAAATGAGGCATGGTATTAAATGCGTCGCCTGAAAAATAATATTTTCGACAGATTATAAAGCATGATCATTGCACATCAAAAAATAAATACAGAGAATAAATACTAATGTCCGTTAACATTATAAGGAAACATGGTTATCGCCCCTGGTATCAGTTTGGAAATTTACGTCTGATATATAATGCCAATCAATATGTGGGGTAACGGTGAATGAATGTTTATTTTTCCAGAAAAGGTCTCAGATGATGTCTCTGATATACCTGCTAAGTGGGCATGTACCTACCTTTAATCCTTTCAACACCACAGGCCTGTATAGCGGTATTGGCAAAAAGTGTAGATCCAGATCAGCCGGCTCGAGACGAGCCGTCTCATCAGGGTCTGCACTTTTTGCAAGTAATTTTCATATTTTTGAGAGCAAAAACACCCCCTTTTAAAAAATGGACTCGTCTGAAAATCATTTTGTGGCGATTGGATTGGTTACGAAATTAACATATCAAAATCCATTCCAGTTACTTTGAGGTTAAAGGGTTAATAGTCAAAAGATCATATGCACAAAAACATGAAACAGACGGTACTGTAGTAGACCAACCTTCGGCACAGAGCGGTCCCTTCCACCCTGGGGGACAAATACAGTTGTACGACCCGTCTCTGTTCTCACAAGTCCCGCCATTCTGGCATGGGTCCACGATGTCCACACACTCGTTGTAGTCTGAAATTGTCATATTTATGGCCGTTACTGGCGAAATGGGGCTATGCCGGTGTTGCGACCAATGTAGTTCCATCTCTATATGTGTCTGTGACTTGAGAAATGTGGCTTATCGGTTTTGCGACCGGTGTAGATCCAGATCAGTATGCACAGACTGATCAGGATCTGCACTTTTCGCCATTCCATTAACGAGTGTGCTATTGAACTTTATATATTTTACAACGATTACAAACAAGCGCGAGAGCACTTATACAAATGCTTTTGTTGGCAATGATGGAGGCGTAATGTGATTCTTAATGTGGGAGAAAACCAGAGTACCCAGAGGAAACCCATTTGTCCAGTCTGGCAACCACCATAACATCTCATATACTGCCCGGCCGAGGATCAAACACGGGCCGCATTGGAGAGAAGCACACTCGGTACAAATTGCGCTAACTGGATTAACAGCAAAAAAATGCTCATTGTTTTCACCAATTTATTTATTTTAGCACTGAAATCACAATAGCATTATCTAGTGCCAATTCTCCCTTACAAGATGGACTTTAACCCGCACGAGCGTACGTACGAACGTACATACACCAGCCAATGTGCCGACTATATCGCGTTGTCCGCAAGCGGGTGCGACAATAACTTAAATAAATCACAAATCAGTCCTGACTTACCTACAGTACAATTGTCCCCGGTCCATCCTGTGGCACACCGACATGTGTAGGACCCCGGTATATCAATACACGACCCGCCATTGCTACACGGGTTATACTGGTAGCACTCGTCAACATCTGTGGAAAGAAATAAAATATAGTAACCAAATCTTCAACTTCCCAACATGGCCGGTACACAAGAGAAAATATAATTTTTAATTGCCCAGTAATTACTTTTTATTTCTCCCTCAAAGTATACTTTGCTAGAAAAGAATACTTTGTAATGTTGGTAAAATAGGCTACAGGAGATATTCAAAATTTGGACGCAATTGTTGATGCGTGCAATTGATGCCGCCAATGCCGAAATTGTGACCACTGTCTCACTTTCTACTAACGTGGTTGAGACAATAATTGTTTTCTGTATTTGTATGTGCCTTATCTGTAGTTCTGACTATGAAACTGATAAAGTGCATAAATTTCTGTCTAAAATACAATTTAGAAGTTGACATCATCGCAAACAATATATCTAATGAGTTTTTAATTGGAATTATTGCATTACTGTCTGTTTCACGAAAGCTGCCCAAATTTTACGCCCACCCACATAAACAATTTGAAAACAATATTTTTTTCGATAATATTAAATGTTATAAAATTAAATTAAAGGATAAAATTTAAGAATGAGCCTTCTTTTTATTTCGTGAAATTTGGTCAAATATTGATTTTATTGCGAAAATGTTTTTCCCCATGTTAAATCCCCATAGACATCTTCACGGAGTGAAGATGTCTATGGGGATTTAACATGGGGATTTTTTTTGAATTTCAGAAATACTGGAGCGATTTTTAAAATTTAACTTTTGTTTTCTTAGTTAGATCATATCCAAGCTATCTAGCTAGGTTCCAGAGTCAATTTCCAAAAAAAAATTGTTTTTTGACTCCTCCCACACTCCTCTACCTCTTTTTCCCCCATGTTAAATTCCCATAGACAAATCAATTTTTCGTAATAAAATCAATATTTGACCGAATTTCACGAAATAAAAAGAAGGCTCATTCTTAAATTTTCCTTTAATTTAATATTATCAAAAGAAATCTTGTTTTTGAATTGTTTATATGGCCGTAAAATTTGGGCAGCTTTCGTGAAACAGACAGTAGGTTGTTATATAGAGACAGGATCTCAGTTTAACCCTTTCAACACCACATGCCTGTATAGTGGTATTGGCAAACTGTGTTGATCCAGATGAGCCGGCTCTTGACGAGCCGTCTCATCAGGATCTGCACTTTTTTGCAAGTAATTTTCATATTTTTTAAGGGTTAAATAATAACTCAAATTACTTTTTCTACAATTCGGTCCCGTCCAGCCGTTCTGGCAGTAACAAATATATCCACCAATCGTGTTCTCGCACGTGCCGCCATTGGTGCAGACATCACGAGCACATTCATTCTCATCTGGCGAGGAAACAAAGGGGAAGTGAATCAGATTTAACGTCCCAGCAACAGTTATGGTCATATAGGGACGGGATCTCGGTTTCAACTCTCATCCAAAAGACTAATGGCAAAGCTCAAGTGAAGGTGCATAATTTGATCAAGTTTGGTGAGACTTTCGTTATTTCTTCGTCAAAATTGGCAAGTTGGGAGTGCTTTAGAATCGTCTCGATGAGACGATTCTAAAGCAATCCCAACTTGCCATTTTTTGTGAAAAAATAAGACCAGATAGCCAGATAGCTGCGGCCTGCATGTCGAGCCCGCCGAGGCATTTGATGGTCTCAGAGTGTATTTATTTGAAGTTTGCCCAATAAGCATACAAAGTTTCAAGCAAATCTGACTAAAGGTTACAGACATAGTAGGCATTTTGACGCAAATTTTGACAGAAACTTTAACGCAAACTTCTAAGTCATTTGACGTTGAAATAGGGGCATAGGGGCCGCATGAGTGGGACACAGAATGAATATATGGATGATGACTAAAAAGCATATGAAGTTTCAAGTCAATGTGACTTAGGACTGCAGAGAAATAAGGTATTTAAAAACTTTAACGCAGATTTCGGAACGCAAACTTTTAAGTCATTTGACCTTCACCTTGGGCACAGGGGCCACTTGAGTGGGATACAGCATGAATATATGGATGATGACTACTAAGTGTATGAGGTTTCAAGTCAATGTGACTTAGGACTGCAGAGATATAAGGTATTTAAAAACTTTAATGCAGATTTCGGAACGCAAACTTCTAAGTCATTTGACCTTGACCTTGGGCCTAGGGGCCGCATGAGTGGGATACAGCATGAATATATGGAACATGACTAATAAGCATATGAAGTTTCAAGTCAATGTGACTTAGGACTGTAGAAATATAAGGTATTTAAAAACTTTAACGCAGATTTCAGACGGACGCACGGACGGACGCACGCACGCACACCCAGACGTCATTGTGATCACTATGTCTTGCTTTCCGCAAGCGGGCTCGACAAAAAATACCTGGAAAATTTGGTCGAATTACGCACCTTAACTGGAGCTCTGTATTGGGATGGAAATACTATGAAAGGTGAAAGTCAAAGGGTTTAACAACAACAACAACTAAGCTCATATGTCGCTGTAACTGGATAATCGGGGCTTATGGGAATCGTGACCAGTGTAGCTCCAGACATGAGAATGGCTGTCGCTGTAAACATCTGATAATCCACTGAAACACCCTCACCCCACTTGTAAAAGTAACAAATTTGAGCATACCAGATTGATTCTGAATCATTTTGAAAACGCAAATTATGACAAAATCATCTGAAATCAGCTGATCAGCTGAAGATTCTCTTGCCTGTAGCTCCTGACCAAATAGCACACTCTTGTAGCCTGATAGCAGTCTATATTGCTTGTTAGAAGTATGGCGGGTGTATCATTTATGGAATGGCAAACAGTGCGGATGAGCATGCTGGTCAGGATCTACACTGATCACAAAATTCCATTTTTCCGGTCACAGCCGCTTATAAGACACGCCATGCGATTTTGTACCTTCGGACATCTGCTTAATTTCATTAAATACGTTCACAAAATTTACAATATTTTTCATAAATAAAGTCAAAAGTTTACCAAATTTTCAGAGTACATCTGCATGTACATCTGCATGTACTCTGAAATTTTGTCAACTTTTGACACCATTTACAGAAAATATGTAAATTTTGTAAACGTATTTCCTGAAATTACGCAGTACAAACACCTCCATGGGGGCCGCCATCCAGGCTTACATTTGCTACATTGGGGGAGTCATTGGTGAGAGTCATGATATATCATCACCTCCAGGCTCACATTGGGGGAGGGGTGGAGGGGTGGGAGTCATGATATATACACCTCCAGGCTCCATCTTGGAGGGGTGGAGTCTGATATCACCACCTTCCAGGCTACACTGAGTGGAGGGATGGGTGGGATCATGATATGGGGGATCACCACCTCCAGGCTACATTTGGGGGCATGAGGTCGGGGGGTGGAGTCATGATATCATCCACCTCCAGGATTATATCAACTAGGCTACATTGGGGGAGGGGGTGGTGGTATTATGATATATCACCACCAGGCTACATTGGGGGAGGGTTGGTGGGAGTCGATGGTCATTGGGGGATCATCACCAATCCAGGCTGGGGGCGGGCATGAGGGGGAGTGGGGGAGGGGTGGATTCATGATATATCACCACCTCCAGGCCAGGGGGCTGCACCTTGGAGGGGGGGGGTGGTGAGTGGCATGATGGATGATATCACCACCTCCAGGCTACATTGGGGGAGGGGTGGTTGGGAGTCATGATATACACCATCCAGCTGCAATGGGGGAGGGGGTGGTGGGAGTCATGATATATCACCACCTCCAGGCTACATTGGGGGAGGGGGTGGTGTGAGACATGATATATCACCACCTCCAGGATACCATGGGGAAGGGGGTGGTGGGTGTTGTGATATATCGCAGAGCCTGAAAATAGCACTGGTCCGAGGTCCTGGACCTGCAAATTTTAATGTCGGACCTTTGTATTTTACAAGCAACAAGTCCGTCCGCCGGACCTGTGATAAAATTGAAATTGTAATCATCATTCAGTGGCGATGCTAAATCCGTTCTGATTATCGTCTTATAAGATAATTTATGGTGACACAGTCGAAGATTTAAGCATGGTGTGACGAGCCATTTCACATGAAAAAGACACATATTTCTACCGTTTTTCTAGCGATTATCTTCTCGGACCTTCCACCTTTTTCCTTGTTAGGTCCCGGACCTACTGGTAAACGCTGCTATTTTCAGGCCCTGCATGTGAAAATGTGTTTGTGGCCCACTAATATAGCAGTTTCATTTACAACCAAACACGATAGATAAATTGTATCTTGTCGAGGAATACTTTTCATCATTCGTGGCTGTGACTGGAGAAATGGAGCTTATGGGATTTGCGACCAGTGTAGATCCAGATCTTCTAGCACACTCCTGTACCCTGATAACAACTTGAATTGCTTGTTACGAGCATGACAGGAGTTTCATTGATGGAATGGCGACCAGTGTAGATCCTGATCAGACTGTGCGGATGCACAGTCTGATCTGGATCTACACTGGTCGCAAAACCCATAAGCCCCATTTATTCATTCGCAGCCACAGGCGAACAGTGCAGATCCTGATCAGACTGTGCAGGCTACACTGGTCACAATTTCTCCATTCATAGCCACATTTAGTCAGCTGATCTTACATACCTTCGGTACAGTTTTTCCCGGTATAGCCGGTCGGACAGAAGCAGGTGTAAGAACCGTCAGAGTTGACGCACGTCGCACCGTGTCTACACGGGCTGAACTTGTTACACTCGTTCACATCTGTGGACGGGACAACAGATTATGTACATATTGATTGATTGATTGGTTGGCTGATTGGTTGACTGATACAGTGATAGCTTTATTGCTTGATCGATTCACTGATTGATTGATTGATTGATTGGTTGATTGATTGATTGACAGAAGAAGGTGCAAGATCCATCAGTGTTGACACATGTGACACAGTGCATCTTACGGACTGTACTGGACACACTCGCAAAAATATGTGTATCATGTACAGATTGATCGATTGGTTGGCTGATTGATTGATCGGTTGATTGATTACTTGCTTGACTGATTGATTGATTGATTGACTGACTGCAGCAGGTGTAAGATATGTTGACATGCTTACACAAACTGCACTTGTCACACGCGTTAACATGTGTGGATGGGACAATATGTTATGTACAGATTGACTCAGTGACTGATTGATTGATTGACAGAATCAGGTGTAGGATCCGCCAGTATTACACACGTGGCACCGTGCCTACACAGACTGGGTCTGGGATCACTGTATTCTTGCAATAACGTTACAATGCTCACCTTGTCCACAGGTTTTCCCTGTACGACCGTCAGGGCAGATACATTCGAATCCACCAATCAGATTAACACAAGCTCCGCCATAGTCACACGAGTCTGCCTTCTTGCATTCGTCAACATCTAAAAATATGAGTTTATTTGAGATATTGGAGATATGCTATGTACTTTTGTGCCTCATTTGTATATAGTGAGTGTAATGTCATGTGTGGGATTACGTGGCCTGTTTGTCAGTTTGTTAGGAAGAGTCTCATCAGGATATACACTATTGGCGGCTGTTTTCTGATTTTTGACGAAAACACCCATTTTCTGATTAATGGAATAGATCAAAAGTCTACATGGAAGAGTCCATACCAGCTACTTATGGGTGAAAGGGTTAAATAAATACCTTCGGTACATTCAGGACCAGTCCAGCCCGACGGACACTGACACATATATTGACCGGCTGTGTTGATACAAAACCCGTCGTTCTTGCATGGCGAGAACACGCACGGGTCGTCAACTGAAAATATAAGATAGAATAAATTATTAAGCCATTGTTCTTGCACGCAGTGACATACACGAGATTGGCAACTGAGATTATGTGTTATTATAACAAAGTGAACATCTATAACAAGACTATGGCGGATTCAGGGGGGGGGGGGCTGGGGGGGGGGGGCGGACCCGGCACTATACTATATTATCGAACGAGCATAGTATTGCAAAATAGTTACGCCCCCCCTAACCCGAAATCCTGGATCCGCACCTGAAGACAGTATGGCCTGTTGGCACACAAATGTCACGGGTGGCAGATTGGAAAACATGCAAGCATCATCAACTTAAAATATATTTTTTATGTTTATTTTCTTTTTAGTCATTAGCATACATGTTACATAACAGGAAATATATACATGTGTAGTTACTGGAGTGTACATGTACGAGTCCACTGTAGTTAAATTATTGAGTTGTACAGTTGAACCTCTCTATACCGAACACGCCAATGTTACCCGTGGTGTTTGGTATAGTGAGATTCCACTGTATTAAAACTTAAAATATATGGTAGAATAATAAAGCCAGCGTTCTTGCATGCTGGGAACAGGAAGACTCAAAGTATGTGGTATATGTATACTAATTATATATTTATAAGAATATGATGGCACTCCAGGGCTCTAGATAAGGAATTAGTAATCGAGTATTGTCGCTCCTTCATTCCTGAAGCAATCGGTATTTCAAAATCACACTACATGTACTGTTTACACGTCAACAGACCGCAATTATTGAATAGTTTGCTTCAAAATGAAAACATGCCTTGGCATTTCATTAGAATTGTCTCCTTGTCAATTGTTTGAGCGAATGAAATTAAATTTACTCTATTGCTCGAGACAAAGTGGTTTCAGAGCATCTGTTTTTTTATTTGAGAAAATGAAATTTATAATTAACCAAAATGCTGTCACGATGTCAACTTTTATTTTCGCCATTAAAATGGTTAATTATTGTAACATGTGTATCAGAAACAAGAAGGCAAGCTATTATGCTGTCTCTTTGGTCTCCTTAGGATAAATTTCATATTTTCTAGAGTTCCGTTTGTGAATAAAGATTCTGGACAAAACCAGACAAATTCACACTACAACTTTGTATCAACCAATGTGATGAGATCTGTAGCCTATTTCATCAACATGCCAAAGTATACTTATCTAGCAAAGTACACTTTGAGGGAGAAATTTCAATTTAAGGATAAATTTATCAATTTTTATTATACTGAATTTATTACATTATCACAGCCATATTGGCTGTGATAATGTAATAAATTCAGTATAATAATTCTGCATACCGTACTTTTAATCATCAAATATATGCAGTCATTAGTTCTATACGACATAATGCAATTCGTGAAAAATAAATGATTACTCCCTCAAAATATACTTTGCAATGTTGGTGAAATAGGCTACTATCCCCGTGCTTATAAAACTTTCTGAACATATTCTTTAAATTCTTTCTCAAAATCACAGTTGGATTGGTCGAGACTGAGCACAGCTCAGCCTCGACCAATCAAACTGCATGATTTTGAGTATGAGAACAAAGTATGTTCACAGAAACATTTACAAGCGTAAGCACCGAGACAGAACAAACTTACGAATGCCGCAGTCTTCTCCCGTCCAACCTGAACCACACACACATTGATGGCTGCCAGCACTGTTGATACACGTTCCACCATTCAGACACGGATTGTCCTTCAATATACACTCGTTTATGTCTGAAATAGAAGAATTATTACATCAAGACAAAATATTACCAACTAGAGCAAGTCTTGCGGACGTACGGACAAACAGAAATATGAAAACTAATACCCATCAACATGGAATCCGGGGGTATAATTATGGAAGATACAATGCAGTATCTCCTAGCTTTGAAAAAGCAATTTGTATTTCAGAAAACAAGAAAATGTGGCCTGTCGGCACACAAATGCCGCCGTTGGCAGATTGAAGAAACTCCAGCAGACATCTTAACCATACCCACGGCCACACGGACCTGTATCGTGGTATTGGCAAACAGTGTAGATCCAGATGAGCCGGCTCGTAACGAGCCGTCTCATCAGATCTGCACTTTTTGCAAGTCATTTTCATATTTTTGAGAGTAAAAACACCCCCTTTTCATAAATGGACTAGTCTTGAAAATCATTTTGTGACGTTTGGATTAGTTGCAAAATTAACATATCAAAATCCATTACAGTTACCTAGGGGTGAAAGGATTAATACAAAATGTTGAACACAGTCCTAACGTTATATGTCTCCCGGCTCTCCTGGCTGGGGGCGGAATAGTTGTACTGTACTCACCGACATTACAGTAGGTGCCTGACCATCCGACTGGACATTCGCACAGTTTATTGGGCAGACCAACGCAGGTGCCTCGATTCTCGCAGGTGATGGTGTCACACACATTCACAACTATAAATAGATCAAGCTTTGCGCATTAATGAGATATGTTGAACAATACTTCAGTAACCGCTGGTGATGGTGTCACTCATTCACAACTATAAATAGATCAAGCTTCCCACATTAACCCTTTCAACACCACAGGTCTGTATAGTGGTATTGGCAAATAGTGTAGATCCAGATGAGCCAGCTCTTGACGAGCCATCTCATTATGATCTGCACTTTTTGCAAGTAATTTTCATATTTTTGAGAGCAAAAACACCCCCTTTTCATAAATGGAGTAGTCTGAAAATCATTTTGTGACGATTGGATTGGTTGCCAAGTTAACATCTCAAAATCCATTACAGTTACCTAGGGGTGAAAGGATTAATACAAAATGTTGAATAATACTTCAGTAACCAAGAACACCCTCTTCCAACTTATCAGCGGAAGGCCTTCATCAAGGAACTAGAGTCTACCATACGCGAAGTGGCATCCATTTTCCATTTTGTCGAATTCCTTGGTAAAGGCCTTGTGGCGAAATGTTGGAAGAGTGGGTTCTTGGTTACTGAAGTATTTTTCAACATATAAATAGATCATCACCATGCCACAAATGCTCACAATTACAAATAAACAAAGGCCTCGGTGAATATGGCTTTTCTCAGCTCTGTAAATCTTGTGTTTGTTTGTTTGTTTATTGGGGTTTAACGGCCTATCAACAGCTAAGGTCATTTAAGGCCGGGTCAATGGGTTTAGTACTAAATCCAATATATTACCTGTACAAGTACATGTACATGTTCAAGTACATGTACAAATCTTGTGTACACCAACTCAAAAGACAATAATTATTTTATTATATGCTTATGGTTTGCTGAAACCCGACTGACATTTATGTACGAGTTTGCTTGAGTTTGCATCCATTGTTGTTGTTTTGCTGTCAATGCAAAGTGCATTTGTAAGCTTGTTGCTGGTTGGATAATGCTATTTGCGTAGTTTTGTTAAATTGGCTTGTCGTTGAACCGTGCCATGATTCCACTGCGTGATCAGTGACTCGCGCATCCAGGTCAATATCACATTTTGAATATCACTCTCGGACTCGTCATAACATATCATATCTTATATTGTGCCACATAACAGATCATATATTATATTATGCCCCATAACATATCATATCTTATATTATGCCCCATAACATATCATATCTTATATTATGCCCCATAACATATCATATCTTTATATTATGCCCCATAACATATCATATCTTAATTATATTATGCCCCATAACATATGCACTCATACTCAGCCCTTAACAGGGTCTGCCATACTGGCACAGTGCGGTAGGAGAATGAACTAGCTAGGATAAATTAACCGTCTCATAACCTCCTTCATTTAAAGAACACATTTCGACTGAATTGCAACTAATAAGAAATTCAGAAAATAAAACGGGCCAATGGGCATTGGCTTGACAAATTTTCTGGGCTCTTATACCCAGGTATGGAAGGTTCTTTGAGCCAATTCCCACCCTGAAATAGTCGACATTCGCTTGCTCAAAGTCCAAGGGACCGAGGAAAATACTTTGAGGTAATGAAAGTTTGACTAATAAGGAAGACGAGGTGAATAAGTTGATGGCTAGACAGTCCTGCGGTACGTCGACTGTGTAGTTATATAGAGAATAGTAGGTTAGTGCCGTGAATGGGAAAAAATATCTGGCGCGGCACGGAAACGGGATGTTTCCTAAGCCTTGCCAGATATTTTTTCCCAATAGCTTTAAAATGCAATCAAAATAACCTCAGCTACTGCACATATTCATACGCAGTGATTAGGTCGTATCGACGGGATATCAAAACTGTTTCACGGTACCGTGTTTCACGGCACATACGCACTGTGTTGACGGGATAAAAGTAAGTATGTAGGATAATATGTACTGGAGATCTTGAATTTGACTTATCAGTAGTTTGACATACGAGAGTTTGAGTAAAGGAGTGTCGACTGTATAAGTTTGAGTAAACGAGTGTCGACTGTATAAGATACAACTATGTACCGCAATTGTTTTACAACCATCGAGTACTCACACGTTCCACAGGTAGGTCCGCTCCAACCAGCCGGACATCGACAGTAGAAGGAGCCAATCAGATTCACACAGGTACCGTTGTTGAGACACGGGCTCTGGTTGTCCTCGCATTCATTCAGATCTTGGTAGATACAGACATGTATTATTGCTACACAGAGCTCCAGATAAGCTGCGTACTTGCTTAAATACCCAATTAAAATTGCCAAAACCCAATTGAAATCAGAAGTAGCGAGTATCAAAAAGCAATAAAAAATTTGTGAAAACCTTTTATCATGCTGCAGAAAACAATAAACAGACAACAAATATAGCATATTTTTCTTATTTTCCATGAAAACACATCTTGGTATTTCATTAGAATTGTCTCCAAGAAATGTTTTCATTTTGAAGCGAACTATTCAATAATTGCGGTCTGTTGATGTGAATTTATTTTACCCAATAAAAAAATTGAAATACCCAATTGCTTCAGAAGTGATGAAGTAACAAAACTCAATTACTAATTCCTTATCTGGAGCCCTGGTTACAGTCTAATATTTCTACATCATTAACCCTTTTAACAATTGCAGCCCCGTATAACGGTGTTTGCAAACAATGTACGGTAGATCCATATGAGCTGGCTCGTGATGAAAATGAAATGAATGAGGTTTAACGTCCCAGCAACAGCTAAGGTCATATAGAGACGGGACCGCAGTTTAAAGTCTCATCCGACAGAACAGTGGGATGGAAATACTATGAAAGTATTTTTCATGCCCTAGGGCGGATTTCGAACTCACAACCTTCAGTATTGAAGTCCATCATAATTCTACCCCTGAGCTACAGCCCATCCCTGGCTCGTGACAAGCCGTCTCATAAGTTTCATATTCTTTAGAAACTAGATGGTCGTGGCCCGCATGTCGCGCCCGCAGAGGATATGATAGTATACCAAACAACTTTAACCAAAAACATTAACCCGGATGCACGGTACAGACGTATGTATGCCAATGTGCCGACTATATTGCCCTGTCTGCAAGAAGGGGCGACAAAAACACATAACACACACTTTATATAAATGGACTAGTCTGAAAATCAATTTAACATATCAAAATCCATTCCTGTTATTTAGCATTGAAATGGTTAAGATAATCATACCCACCCATCCTGCTGACGTGTTCATACAAATAGCAGGTTATGTCAGCCGCTGGCTGAGAAGATACATTGTGAAATGTGCAACTTGTGTAGCCCCAGATCAGCCTGCACATCCATGCAGTCTGATCAGTAGCCGATTTCACCAACATTGCAAAGTATACTTTTCTAGCAAAGTATACTTTGAGGGAGTAATCATATATTTTTTCGCAAATGCATTATTTCATATACAACTAACGACTGCATATATTTGATGATTAAAAGTATGCAGAATTATTATACTGAATTTATTACATTATCACAGCCAAAAGGGCTGTGATAATGTAATAAATTCAGTATAATAAAAATTAATAAATTTATCATAAAATTGAAAATTTCTCCCTCAAAGTATACTTTGCAATGTTGGTGAAATAGGCTACAGAGCCTTCACCATTTGCCATTCAGTCATAACAAGAGCATCGTTATCACTAAGCTGGCAGCCTTGATAAACAAGAAATAATTTAACGTAATTGCCTAACAAACAACACAAGTCCTCAGTGACCTAGACCTTGGATGGTCAGACGTGGGTCGTATGCAAAACAAAGCATCATCCCTAGACACACATTGTGGCCAAATATTATCAAAATTGATGAAGCGGTTCCTAAGTTAATACAAACTGAAAGGTGCTACTAATGTATGTACGTGCACACGCACGCACAGACATACATGGGCTATTAAACGCATCCTCTTACGAGGATAATAATTTAACCCTTACACCGCTATCTTAATTTTTTTGTCGTCTGCTGTTTATTTTCTATTTTCCATTTTTATCATCAAAAACATGCTTTAACAGCACTTTACAACATGCTTTGACAGCACTTCAGAATCATTTCCATTGGAAATGATTCTGAAGTGCTGTCAAACCATGTTTTTATTGAGAAATAAGGCAAGATATAATAAAAGCAACAGCAGACAACAATTGTTGTGAGTAGCGGTCCAAGGGTGTGCACTCTTTCATTGTCCGAGACACCGTACCTGAGCCACATTCGAGCCCCGTGTAGCCCTTTAGACAGGTACAATAGTAAGATCCTGGGGTGTTAACACACGAGCCCCCATTCCCGCACGGCTGCAGCGAACACTCGTTGAAGTCTGCAAAGGGAGAATACGATCATATACATGTATGTGGGTGTGACGGGAGAAATGGGGCTTATTGGTTTTGTGACAAGTGTAGACCCAGATCAGCCTGTGCATCCGCACATTCTGATCAGGATCTCATCCACATGTATGTGGCTGTGACTGGAGAAATGGGGCTTATTGGTTTTGCGACCAGTGTAGATCCAGATCAGCCTGTGCGGATGCACAGGCTGATCAGGATCTGCACTGTTCGCCATTCCATCAACTGTCATGCTTCTAACAAGCAATAATATAGATTGCATGAGTGTGCTATTTGATCAAGAGCTACACTGGTTACAAAGCCCATAAGCCCCATTTCTCCAGTCACAGACACATATCAGTAAACATTAATTGTGACAATGCTGGAATACAGGTTATCGATCGCAATGCTGGAACAGCCAGCTATGATTATGCACCTGTAAATCTGCCCCCAAAATGGCTGTGATAATGTAATAAATTCAGTATAATAAAAATTAATAAATTTATCCTTAAATTGAAAATTTCTCCCTGAAAGCATACTTTGCTAGTGAAGTATACTTTGCAATGTTGATGAAATAGGCTACAATTCCAGTGCCTGGGCATCCTTACTACACAGGATCACCTGGCCCCACGCGTGAATCCCAGTAAGACCATCCATCACTACTTACCAATGGTACAGTTGGTGCCCGTCCAGCCATATCCACACACGCAGTAGTAGGCGCCGTACGAGTTCATACACGTGGCATTGTTGGCGCACGGATTGGTCGCGGCCGACACACACTCATCCACATCTGAAAATGGATACATTTTGACATAATGTATGATGATTTATATATTTTGTAATCATTTATATCATAATTTATGAAAATTCATATAGTGCGTCATAATGTTAAGTCCACCTTGTAAAAAACATGAAGGAGGTTATGTCCACCGTGTAAAAAACATGAAGGGGGTTATGTCCACCGTGTAAAAAACATGAAGGGGGTTATGTCCACCGTGTAAAAATGATGAAGGGGGTTTTGTCCACCCTGTAAAAATCATGAAGGGGGTTATGTCCATGTGGTCATTTTCATACGAAGGGGGTTATATCCACGGGGGTTACGAACTACATTCACATACCACACAGAAATTGCAATATAAACTGTCAGCAGTGAAGACAATGCCATGTTCCTCCACGCACACTTACTACCAGTAAGATGCACTGTTAACCCTTTCAACCCTAAATAACTGGAATGGACTGTGTCATGTTAACTTTCCGACCAATCCAATAATCA